>VUJU01000994.1:0-61559 GCA_009835225.1 Aphis craccivora | reverse complement strand
TAAATTATTTCACTTTATTTCTAATTTCATAACAGACTTCATATTTAATTCTAGAAGTACACATTTTTCATATTTACATACCTAGTAGAAACAGCTAAATATCGGAAGTTTACACGATAATTTAGAAAATAAATAATTATTATTATAGATTATACTATCATTCAAGACGAGGTATTTTTTTTCAAAATAACATATTGTCATAAAATATCGCGATATGATCACGTTTTTTAAAATGTAAGTATGGGATAAAAAATACACAGAAAATGTATTGAAACAAAAATTGTTCCCAATACTTAATAGGCATTATAAAGTACCTATACATCACAATTTTATATATATAAAATAGTAAGATAATATACATAAATAATTTTAACGTCCAATTTATTGATTGATTTAGATGTTTGATTAAAACCTTTATAAAAAAATTACTTCAACTACCATAAATATACAATATTATGTACATTGCAGTATTTGTTTTATTTTATTTTTATTTTTTTATTAATAAAGATTTATCAATGTCTGGAACATTTTATGAAACACATAAATCGTAAGACAAAAAACAACGAAAATAAGATGAAGCTTAATACATGGTGACAGAATTTGTAAGCTATAAATTGTACTTAATGTAAAGAGGAAAACGTCCGATGAAAGTGATGAATATTAGTGTATTTGCCACTCTAGAAAAAAAGGTGTAAATATTTCTAAACCGCCATTAATCCAGAAAAGGATCATTTATTATTTCAAATAAATGCGAGTGATGCTAATTCCCCGTTACCAAACGACATAAGAAATTCTTTTTGAGAATGTTAAGGTGTAATATCAAGGCAATAATATAATATACCGTTTAAAATTTGAACGTATATGAATACAACAAAAAATCTACGCAAGTTGTATTATATACACCCGGACAATAAATTTATTCGCGGCAGTACAATAATAAAGAAAAATATGGCCCGAGGGAACAATTTTGAATCTACCAAATTATGAAAACATCAGCATATAGTGGTATTATGGAAAAAAATGATAAACTAGTATACGTTTATAATACACTTCGGGTTATATACACAGTTATTATTGTTTGAGGTTTGGTTCTATAGTATACATACACACACACACGTCATATATATATATATATATATAGGTATCTATATATCTAAATATATATTCTATAGACTATATTTATGCGGAAGTATAAGCGCACTGAATTGTATAATAAAAGGGGTAGTTTCAAAATGTTTTCCCTCACTTTAATAGTTTAATCTATAGTTCAAAAGTCCTACAAGAACACCACACGACAAAGCTGATTATATTTTGAAAGTTAGTTATTAATACACATTATTTATATTTATCAAATAAAAAATAAAAACTATTGAAGTTTATACCAAAAGTTGGTCTGAAAAAATTCAATTTGTACAAAAATATAAATATTGAAAAATTAATATACATAGATTACTAAAAATTTTAAATTACTATAACTATCATATATTATTAATTTATTATACGTATTCCTTATTAGTACACAAAATAAATAGCTCGAACACTACTTGTTTTAACTTTGATTTTGATACGTCAAGGTTTTCAAAGAAATAATTCGCTAAATAATTTATAGTTGAAAAGGGTGATTTCATTTGTAAAATAAAAACTAGTATTTCGTAGGAGTGTCATTAAGTAGTACAAAATATTTCAAGGATTTGAAAACAATACATTTAAATATGTTTTGTTTAAAAATCTAAAAATCAGATTTTAAATAATTATTAAAGAAAAAGGGACCGCGGTTGAGTATCACCGTGTGGATCACCCCGAATAATTATAATATAACAATACAATAATTGGGTAAAAACATTTTTCTTTAAAAGTATATCAATTAAAATGAAGGCTTTATTTTTAGATTTTTGAGACTTAAATTGGAGTTTTTAAAAACAAATGTATATCAATAACTGCTTATTTTAGTTGTTCAATACAATGATAATAATGATGAGACGAAACCGATTTCGACTATATTATACATTCAGATATGAAATTAAATAATAAACTAATACAGATGTATAAGCATCATATATATTTGCAAATGAAATTATGTTGAGGGCGATTGTAAAAAGTAATACCTAGGGCCTAGGGGAAATCATTTTTGGCAAAGCAAATTCGTAAAAGAAAATAACTAAAATAAATCGACGAATAAACCGCATAACTAAAATATTTATTATTAATACTTTCGTTGTTCATTAATCTTATGATTAGGTAACTCGCGATATTGTTTACTCAAGCTGTCCTCATTTTAATCGTAGTGCTTTAAGCTAAACGGGATCATGTGTATATATATATATATATAATGTATAAAGACGTGTATACTTCGCATATTACTGAAATCCAATATATAGCGTAATTTTTAAAGTAACTGCATTCATAAACGATCCGCTATAACCACAGCCAAAATCGTCAATAAGTAAATATTGGACATTTATTTGACTAAGACAGTGAATACCTCATCCATACACACTTCAACCGAAATATACATAAATTTAACATAATGATGGCTTATTACATACGTGCATGCATCTACATCTTAGTAGAATAGTGTGTAACTAATACAAAACACTATAACGAAAAAAACAATGTATAATAAAATATCTATTTAACATAAACCATGAATTAATAGTTAAACATAACATCATTTATGAAAATGGTCATCTATTAATTATCGTATCTGTGCACTTAGAACACGATTTTCCTAATTAACATATTTTAATAATTTGTTAAATTAATACACTCACAATATATATTATACATGAAAAAATTACTTAAGTCCTAATTTTGATTATATAATATGGTTATGGTTTAATAAGAATTATGATAAGTAGATATAGCATATAAGTTGGAACAAAATAAATATACAAAACAGTATATTTCTAGTGTTTATCGATTTACAAAATGTATAATTTATTTTTAAGAAAAAATACTTGTACTATATAACAGTGAAGTGTATACTAAGTCATCGTTGCCCATACACACAAATACTAAAAAATACATGAACACTTTGTTGGCACCTACAATATAATAAGTATAAATATTATGTTAAGTTTTTATCATCCCTATATGATATGTTTGAATCTATTAATTACGGGCAGATTATGAAAATAAAAACGCAAATCTATAGTCCTATAGATATTAAAACCTACGACGACTATCTCCAATACGCCGAATGAGAATGTAGTTGTTGCTAATTTATATTCCTTCGAACGTCATCCCATAGCCTCCTCTTTAATCCCATCACCCGCTCAAGAATGTAGAACTGAGTGCTTTCGAGGAACCAAACCGTATAAACCACCACAGTCGTAACATAATAAGCGTATTTCTCATTCAGCGATTCCAATATACATATTATATAGTACGATTCTTGTCGCAGATAGCGCTTCGGCGATAACTGTCAAATAAATTATTTGCCACTCTTCGCTGACAGTGATGACGACTCGTGGTCCATGCATTTGTTGTTTCCCGACGGACAGCAAGATCAAGACGGCGTATAAAATATAGATACACATATTATACACAAGGGAGTCCTTTTATGATCCAAAACTGCACGTATAACAGCACCTGTTTCAGACTCGGCGACGATGTATATATATTATATATATGATACTATAACCATGCAGGCTGGATGGCAACGGGTGTTATGTACATAAATTTGTTTCTTTTGCGACAGTGACGAACCTTAGTGAGGGGGAAATGCAAAAACGATTTTTGTTTCTTACCACCATCCCATGCAAGTGTTATCACAACTGGTATAATATATTTTCCTTAGTCGTACATTGATTCGGTACAATATATAAGTAAGTCAAGTTCAGCATCCTATCCAATTGACCATACTTTAATATAATATTTAAGAACTTTATAGTTAACTTTAAAACTAATAATGCTACATGTTGAAAAGGGGGTGAACGAAGCAATACTTAAAAACCGACTTTCAAGAAACTAGGTCCTATAAGAAAATATTATGAGTAAGTAAATTTTATCACACAACATGCATACATATTCAAGAACAAGATAAAATTTAAAATGAGCCAAATCAAAAATTAAAAAGCCATAATTTGTCAAGAATAATAGTAGACTATTGTACTATCAAGATCTCCATCTGTCGTACAACAATGCGCAGGACTCCTCATACTGACACGCGACGGTTTTAAATGGTAGATATGTTGCCATCTTAGCACACCTTGCTTCATTGGTTCGACCAACTTTAATGACTTATTGATTTAAAATAAATTTCTATATACATTTTATAAAACGATATTAATAACTGTTTAAATATACGACAGTACCTAAATAGTCAAATATTTGGTTTCGTCCACTGCTATAAAACAACAAAATCGAATAATATACTACACCACTGATATAATTCTATCATATCAACATTATTGTATTATATAATATGATACAATGAACATCGAGTATACAATTAGACAACTGTTGAATATATATATATTATATGTGTGTGTGTCGAACGGGTAAACTTTTGGGAACCATATAATGTTGACGATCGATATACGAGTGACAAAAAGCAAGCACAAACGAGACTAGTGGCTTTTATCGTACGATCTTTTCGAGTGCAAGCAGAAGATTCCCAGGATCATTTTTCCAGATATCCACAGTATATAAATAACATCGTATACCTACATACGATGTATATCATATGAGTAAGCGAATGTATATATTTTTATATATTTCCCATATATTTAATGTTATGCTTATTATTATTTTCATTTTTTACACCACTCAACTGTTGAAAGATCGATATTCATTTCCATTAAATCATCGGTCCATAATGTATAAACAAACATAAATACATAATATTATATTGCACGAGGTACATATAATTATTATATTATATTAGGACCTATACTGTACATCGTATAACTATATAACCAAAAAAATATATATTATTTACGCTGGCGGTCAGTATTTCAATTACGGGGAAACTTTGAATCCCATATTGCAGCATATTGTATCATATAAAATAGAAAAAGTGGGTAAGTGGGTACCGCTCTGTTGTACATTAGGTGCCGTATGGATCATTATTATATATATAGGACTATAGGAGTGTTCAATTTGCATCCAATGATAGGTATCATTTTATACAAAAAACGATTCTGAACGGAGATGATTTGTCAGCCTAGAATATAATTTCGAATGGTTGGAGAAAAAGGTGGTTTATGTTTTACTAGCCTGAATATACCAGAATTTAAGTTCTTTTATAATTATTATAAGCTAAACTAATGGAAAATCTCGTATTGAAATTTCAACTCTTAGCTACTTATACAACATTTTTTATGAATTATACCTGCAAAATAATTAGCAAATATTCATGATTTTGAAGAATTTTTGTCAATATTTGAACTTCAAATGCTAATAAAAAAAAATTGTGCCTATGTATTTATATAATTTTTTAATTATTATAAAAATAACTTATGAGAAACTTTGTATTAAATTTTCAAGTATTTTGATTGGGTCAAAAAAAATTTTTCAGAAAAATTGAAAATTTCAGTTGTCTTTAAATAGCTCAAAAAAAGTAAAAATATTTTGAAAATTAAATCATGTAAAGAAAGTGCCAATCTTAATAACTAGTGAAATTTTCAAGTATCTACGACTTATACTTTTTGAATAATAACAAATATTTAAAATTGTTTGAGGATAAATCGTTATCGTTACGCTATTTCCTAAAAATTTAAAATTCAAGAGCACTTAAATTTTTCTTATAATGATGCTACTGCTACGGGACTTCTCTATAGCTACTTGAAGGAATACTTATGAAAAACTTAGTGTTGTATTTTTAATCCTTAGTTATAAACACAAACATTTTTATGATTTTTCAACTTCAAAATGACTTGCAAATTTTCAAGTTTTCGACAGATTTCGTAAAAATTTGAACTATAAACGCTTATAAAAAAGAATTGTGACTAGCAATTTTTAATTTATTTTAGCTACAATAAGAATAACTCATAAAGAACCTTATATTAAATTTTCAAATTTTTTTGGTTATTTAAAATTATTTTATCGACACTTCAAAAAAAAAAAAAAAAATCTCAAAAAAATCGGAAATTTCAGTGGTCTATAAAAAAAAAAAGTCAACATTTTTTGAAAATATGACTGTATATAGATACCTAACACTGACATAAACATTTGGTGAAAATTTCAAGTATTTACAGTGATTAGTTTTTGAATTACAACCATATGAAAAAATCGATTTTGTCGAAAACTGATTTTGCGTAAAAATTCCCGTTTTTCCTTATTTTTTGGTTTTTCCCGGCGCTTTTGAAAACTATTGTGAAATTCGAAAAATTACCTCCCCAATGCATCAACTAGATTCATTTTTCTATCGGAAACCACCCCCAAAGTTTAAAGTTGTAGCATTATTTCGACACGTTCTCGTGTACACACACAAAAAAAAACACAACATTGTAAAATCAATACATTCATCGCTCCGCTCAGAATCAAAATAAAACGTGAAATCGTGGGTTTTCGAGTATTCGTATTACATAGGTATATACTGTACATATTTTAAACTCGAAAGCAAACTTTGTTCTTATTTTTTATCTTATTCTTTTTTTTCGGAGGCATTATATATATATATATACATAGGTATATCAAAAGAGGTCAAGTCATTTAACATCCTAAAACTGTTTAAACTTTAAACGGCAGAAAGAAATTTATAAGGGCAATAATGAAAAGAAAAATGGAAAAGCTAAGCGTATTATATAAAAAAAATTAAATTTGAACCGAATAAATCGTCATTAAATCAAATGGGCAGTTGACTTTAAAGTTTTTCGGTTTTAACTCTATATACCTATTACTTGCTTATACCATACGTCAGAATATAATATATTATAATATAATATAATATATACATAGTACATAGTAGCCAGTATAGCTAGTTGTGTTGTAATTATTCTACAGACAATTTAATCAAATTATTTTTCGACAGCCGTACAACACGATTACAATATTAGAATACAAACAATGATAATATAATAATAAAAAAAAAATAACAATGACTAAATTTCCATTATAGTGTTTAAAAAAGGTTTATATATACATTTACAGACAGTTGGTTAAAAGGTCATAAAACTTCGATCATGTCACTTAATTGCTTTTATTTTTATTTTTTGTTGCTGTTTATACGAATCTACTGCAAAAATGCGACATAAACACACTGCAAACACACGTCAGTACAATATATTATTATTATCATTATAATTATTATTATGTGATAGACACACGCCGTGTGCGTTTTTGAATCTAAGACCAAATCGCCGATATACTCGTAATGATAATATTCATGATAAATAATACCGATTTCGATCATAAGTATATTTAATATTATTTATGACGGTGGCATTATACGCGTATATAATATAGTAAACATTTTATATAATATAATATAAAAATATGTATTGCAACATATTACACGCGTCTCGATACGTTGTTAAAAATCGATATAGTGCGTGAGTATATAAGGCAATAAAAGTGGAAAAAATATTGCCACTTAAACGAGACTATAATCGCGTTGGTTTGGAAATGAAAAATAGCTGAACTTTCCCATCGGTTCAATTTCGTGAGGGGATTAAATAGCGCCAGTCTCCTTCATACAAAAACGTATATACAACTATACAATATATAATATATTGTATATATAAAACATATCTGTATAGTACAGCATACCAGTTGTACTAATGTAGCTTGTTAAAAACGTTTAAATGAGAATGCGACACAAACGCCATTAGTTGTTAATATCGTCTCTTCGTATATACTTATACACCGAATGGGAAACTGACAAAAATGATCGAATTTTCTAAAACACAATCAGACACCTTCAAGGTTTTTCGAGTGAGATTTTATTTATGGTTTTTAATTCTAATCAAATAACAAAAATAAAAGGTTTTAGGTATTATAATATATGTACATATTTAATATTAGAATAATAAAAAGAACAGACTATAGAAACGATTACATTAATTAGGTATAAATCAAAATATAATTTTTTTTTATGAAATCAATGACAAGATATTATATTATATGTATAATGTATATACAATTAAAATATTAACATAATATCTAAAATGTACAACAATCCAAATTGTATAAATGTGAATTGAGAAGTTTATATTGCATAGAATATATTAATGCAATTTCATCTCATAAATAACGCTATATTCGTATAAATAAAGAATATAATAAGTACCTCGTAAGATTAAAAAATATATTTGGAAATATTTCAAAAACAAACTACAATAGTTTATTAATGAATGGTCATATACATAAAACAGCTAGGACAACTACGCTATCACAATTTAAAGTGAAGTTTAATTTATTTTTTACTAATACGTAACTTACATAAAATTGTTTTAACACGATATATAGTTTTGTTGGTGTTTTTATAAACCTATTGACATTTTGAAGAACAAAATGTTAAGATTTATAATTTAAAAATAAAAAAACATCATTAAAATTATAACATTGCGGTTTATTAATTATTGTCGCCTATTATTATTGATTTTATCTTCTATATAGGGTGTTATCTATGAACAGTGGCACAACTATATGATTGAAGGCCCGCGTGCAAAAATATATAACAAGGAATCTTTAATTAACAACTACTAGGTAAATCATTTTAATTTATAAATTAATTTCTTTACTATACAGTACTGATACTAGTAATTTTTTTTTAAAGTAAAAAAGTGAGTTATTTATTTATTTGTTTATTTATTTTGAGGGAGGGGAGAATAGTCATATTTTTAAAATTATTTTAAAGTCTTAGAATCTTTAATTCACGAAGTGAAACCCCTTCAACAAGGGGAAACAGTTAATAGACAATAGGTAGCTTAAAGAAAACAATTTATAATAAAGCAAGGGCCCCAGTAGTTTCGACGCCGTCTATGATGAGAGAGCTCAATCAATGAGTTCTGTAACCGCACAATTCTATTCATATTCTAAAATCCAATCGAATCTAATCCCAAAAACCTGCCATCGACCACACGACACGATTGATACAGTATAGTTTCGAGGTTGTTCTGAAGAAAGATTGCTGCGATAGGAGTCAGAGACTTCACATAAAGTCACATTCATCGTCATTCTGGAATAATTAACCAGACACGGACACTAAAACACTTTTAAGTCTAAGGTATGGCTCATGGTTGAAATACATAAGGTTATTGCATATATACCCCTTCTCTATCAAATATTTGATGATAAAAACAAAAATGGCAGCGTAAAGGGAGTCAATAATAATCAAGTATATATGCACGATAATTTTTTACCAGCCTATTTTCATGATAAGAAATATTGTAATTTGTGATATCCCTTTACGCAGTCATTTTGTATTTGATGATAACATTTTTTGTTGATATGCAATAACCTATTTATTTCAACTATGGTAGACTTGAAAATATTTAATTTATTGGCAATTAGTAAATAATGCGTAATCATACATATCTAATTATATAGTTGAATAATATAAGAGTACCCAACCAGTATAAGTATTTAAATATAGATGTATTTAAAAATTAATTTGTATTTTAGATGAGATACTTGTTCAAGATAAATCGTGATTTATTTATACGATTAAATATCTATACATCGGATTTTTCTATAATATAAATATAAATGCATGATAAGTCATTTATATAAGATATGTGTAAAATATTATAATATTGGAAAAAAAACATAAATCAAAAATTATATCTCTCTGTTTAGGATAAATAATAAATACCTTTTTTTTTTTTATACTTGACTATAATAAATTCCTAAATCAATAGCACGCGTGTTATTTAAAATCTTAAAATTTAAATACATAGTAAGTAACAAACAATGTTATATTATTTAATCTAACAAACTTTCGAAGGGTATAACGCGAGAGGTGTATAACGTTCTCTGGAAATGTATGACAGTGTTTATCGATTCATACATACAAATATTATTTATTTGATACAAAAAATTACTTTTTTTTTTTAGAAATTTTTAATTAAATAGATACACTTATTTTTTTTAACTGCAATACCAACAAGGAATTTCGTCAGAATCATTACTCGCATAAATCATTTCCCGTGGGAATTTAAACCAAATTGTATTATTATATACATTATACATAATACATTTAGATATGTATGTGTGTAAGTAGGTACATGAATGCTGTACTTAATTAAGGCTAAATTTGGGATGAACTTAGAAACCCAAAAGCCGAGATTGAAGTTTGTTTAGTTTGTTTATCTATTTAGGAGCGATGACATTGCTCTACCGCTTACTTTTTCTCTCCGAGGAAATGATCAAAAGTCATGGCCCGACGAACAGCAGATGATTTAAGAATATCCTTTTATTTTTATTTTTACTATTCTAATTCATTCTTATCGAATAAAAACACTAACATACAAAAAACATACTATAGCCTATAGGTAGGTGTAGGTATGTATATATTATGAAAAATGTATACAAGGTAAAGAACACTCATTATTATTGCAGTCAATTTTTATTATAGAATTTGAACTTAAAGTATTAATAGTTCTGTTGTTATATATTTAGTTTTATATACCTACTTATAAATACAAAACTATTAATTTAATATACGTATTATTTTTACACTCCTGATTAGGAAATTGTTTACAAAACTTCACATTTAAGTCTAAATAGTGAACTGCAATTTTATTTTATGGTCAAAATATTATAACTTCAAAAAACAATAAAGAGTATTCAAGTGAGTAAAGCTCTGCTGTGTAGTAGGTCACTATAATTGATGTATTAAATTTGAATCCAATGATAGGCATCATTTTAAATGAAAAAGGATTCTGAACGGAGATAATTTATCAGCTTAGGATATATTTTCCAGTGGGTGGTGAAAATGGTGGTTTATGTTTTAATGGCCTGAATACATCAAAATGTAAGTTTTTTTATAATTATAAACTACAAAATAATTTGCAACTATTCATGATTTTGACGAATTTTTGTTAATACATGAACTTTAAACGCTAACAAAAAAATGTGCCTATTTATTCTTATAATTTTGAATCACTAAAACAGCGGTTCTCAAACTGTGATCCGCGGAGCCCTAGGGCTCCGCGAGACTAATCTAGGGGCTCCGTGGGCACATCTGAATTAAGTACATACATCTATTATTTTAAGTTATATTGTTACAAGTTACATTTATATTGTATAAAGTTTGTATACTAGTAATTTATTGAACCATAATTATTTGAGTTATACAATTGGTATTTCAAGTTTTTGGGGCTCCGTGCACTTTTTTTAGCATACCAAGGGCTCCGCGAAAAAAAAAATTTGAGAATCGCTGCACTAAAAGAATAACTCATAAGGAACTTTGTAGTACATTTCCAAGTATTTTGACTCAGCTAAATAAATTCTATCGATATTTATAAAAAATAAACTTAGCAAAAACGAATATTTCAAATGTCTATAAATAGTATTAAGATAAGCAGAATATTTAGAAAATTAGAAAATTTAATCAAGTGAAGAAAATCCCAATCTAAATATGTGGTGAAATTTTCATATACCTACGACTTATACTTCTTGAATAACAACAAATACTTAAAATCGTGAGGATAATTCGTTATTGTTATGCAATTACGTAAAAATTTTAAATTCAAACGCTCATAAAATGTTTCCCTATTAATTATGACGCTTCGAGTTTTCTCTATAGCTATTTGGAGGAAAACTTATGGGAAATTTAGTGTTGAATATTTTAACCTTAGATATAAATACAAAACATTTCATGAATTTAACAACTACAAAATTACTTGTACATTTTCTCGATTTTGATATATTTCGTGAATAATTTTTGATTTTTTTTTTAAACTGCAATAAGAACAACTTATAAGAAATCTCATATTCAATTTTTAGGTGTTTTGGTCATCCAAAAATTTTTTATCGACACTTCAAAAAAAAATTCTTAGAAAAATCGAAGCTATAAAATATTAAAAATTAACCCACAAAATAATGATAAGATTTGAAAGATGATACAACTATCATATTATTTTATTATTTACAGTCAACGTTTCTTCCTGTTTTGTTAGTGAGAACGTATAGGTATACATCATGTAAATAAATTTAGTTGTAACCTTAACAAAACACTCGTGTTAACGAGACAGAAGTAGTGCTCGAAGACAGCTGACACCCGCTAATAATGAAAATTCAAACGTACCTATGGCACACCCATACATACATACATACATACAAAGATACTTACATATGCCTACATAAGACCAAACAAGGGCAGCGAACAATATATAATATTATATAATGATGATGATAGTATTTCTTGTTTCCCTCGTTGCGATACTTTGCGAAGACAATACACAAACGTAGGTAGTGTATCGTGTACCTTTGTAACACTGCACACTTCAATCGAGAAGCTAACATTATTTAAATTGGGCATATTAGTTAGTGGGGGTGGGGGGAATGAATTATGTGACTACAATTTTTTTTTTAAATATTTAAGTTTTATTAATATTTATTGTTTACACTGTTTACAGAGTGAGTAAATTATTTATAATTATATAATGAAATGTGTGGTTGTGGAAAGTGTTATCGAAATAATTTAAAACTGTTTTAATATAAGCCCCAGAATTGTATACACCCATATCAGGTAGTAGGTACACAATTAGATACTATTTAGCTTCACAAACTATAAGTATTTTACATGAATGAATTAGATTTTTTTACTGAGAAGGTATATAATATATAATATATTATGCATGTAGACTGTATAGTTGGTACTTTAAGTCTTATTAGTTATTATGATGCTTCCTGAGTCCTAAATATAATAAAATCGCTATAAAACTATAAAGGTTATTAGGTTCAAAACCTAATTGTATTATTATAATATGCTACACGAGTATGAAGATAAAATAATCTTAATACAATAGGTAATAATTATAAAACTACTTTTGAACTTTATATTAAACATAAATCTATTTGAAAACAAAATATGTGCGCTGTTATAGTTTACGCATAAATATAATCTTAATTCGTTGTATCTGCAACATCTGTGAGTGTTTTAGATTCTGAGCAGAGCAATATAATATGACACATTTATTTTACAAAGGTGTAGTTTTATTTTTCAGTCTATCATCACTCACTCCCTACCTTTTGGGACAGTAAAAATGCTTCAATTTCCAGCTTTGGAAGAGATTTTTGGTAGCAAATAGGATCAAATTTGTACTCTAATGAGTCAAAAGTAAAAATTTCATAATACTTTCTTTAATAACCAAGAAAAACAAAAAACAAATTGGAAAAAAGAGGAGTTTTAACGCTTAACTTGCAAATTATTAACGAAATTGATTTTGTTTTTTAGTGTAATACTTAAAAACATAAAAACCTTAATTACTTCAAGAAGATACTTACTCATTTTACAATACCTACCATTTTTTTTACGTAATTTAATTTTCAAAATATTTTGAAATTTTGAAGATATCTATTAAAAACATTTTAAATTTTAAAACATTTATTTTAGTTTTTTTCTATACATATTAAACACCAATGAAATATGTATATTGGTAGGTAAAAATGCTTGTAAATTTAATAGGAGGTTTCTTATTGTTATTATTTTAATAATTAAGACAAATTTAAAAATGTTTTAAATTGAAATATAAGATTTCTCATTATTTGTTTAATCTATAGTAAAATAAAAAGTTTACTGGAATGTCAAATTAAATTTTATGACTGTAGTTTGAAGTTTATATTTAAACATTAGATATTCACCCATATAATAACTATTTTTCATCAAACTATTTCTTTATTTTATTATAATTAAAAAACGAACAACCACGGAAACTTAAAATTTTCATGAAATGTTTATATCATCACTTTCTATTTATGGTATAATCTTTTATATGTTTTAGTATTTTTAAGCTATTTATAGGGAAGAGAAATTTTCAATATTTTTTTTTATAAATATAGATAAAATTTCATTCACTGCAATAAAATTCTTAAAAGTTAATTACAAGATTCCACATAAATTGTTCTTATAGGTACCTATATAGGAATTATAAAAATATATTAATTTTCAAAATATTTTTTATATACAATTGAAAATCAAATTTTCAGAAAATTCATCGAAATCACAAAAAATAACAAACTATTAGTATTTTTAAGTACAACAGTCAACATTTATAAAATCTTCAATTTTGAAAGCTAATAAGGTTAAACTTTTAAAACAATATTTCTCATAAATATTTTATCCTAGAACTAAATAACAATTTTGAGTATATATATATACCTACAATTATTTTTCATTTATATTTATAGCTTAAATTTGGACGAAATTACGTAATTTTTTTTTACAATGAATAACAATATACAAAATCAAAAATATTATTCATGGGGACTGAAAATTATTACATACACATATTTTGTTATAAATTTTATTATAAGCAATTAAACTTTCAAAATACATATTAAGTAGATTAATTTTAAGATATTATCTATTGATAGTATGAATTTATTTGTACTTTATATTATGATATTTACATAAGGTATTAATAACTAAAAAGTCAATAACAATATCATTTAGTATAAATAGTACAAAATTACCCTACTAATTGGCTACTACACGTAATGAATAATGATACAAGTTAAATTAAAATAACTAAAAAAGTTATACCAAAAACATATTATGAAATAAATACTTAGTGCAATATAGGCTGGAAACCCGTATCTTGGTTTAGAATCATTTATCGAATACATTATTGAATTTCAATTTAACACACCCATTACAAAAACCCACTCGACCCCTAAGCAGAACGGTATCTACATGTCTACCTGTTTTTTTTTTTTTTTTTGGAAATATAAAATGTATAACTGTATTATGTTAAATTTAATAGATTAACTTACTATTTCTGTAAACTGGAAATAGTAAATTTCTTTTAACTCGGAGTTTATATACATTCTATACAATAATTTCAGTAGAATTTAAGTAGATGTATTTTTACATCAAGTTTTATAATTATTACTTAAAAATGGAGTATATATCTGAAACAAAAACAACCATTCTGATCACATTTTATAGCAGCCATTTAAGTACAATATTAGAATATACACATATTTTACAAGATGATTGCGCTACAATTCAAAATATAGATTTATAATTACACGTCTACTAAATCTAACATTTTGGTTATGTTTTATAACATTGGGTAATGGCCAAAAAAGGTCTGATAGTCAACAAGTGAGATAGTTTTGTTTTAAAACCCAACTTGGAAATAATACTTATTATTTATGAAGTATCATAGTAATTGATATATGTATTAAAACAAATTTTAAATAACCATAATTCTAGGTCACAGGGTTTAAAATTAATTAAATAATAATAAATACAAATGTAAAATATTCATTAGCATAATTAAGTACAATATTTAAAACAAGACTCTCAAATCTAAATAAATTATCAAACTAGGAATACATGTTTAAATGATGTAAATTTACCAACTTTTTTAAAATTAATTCATTAAATTCCAGCTATAATGTATATTGTATATACTTTAGATATAAAATGCATATTTTATAACATAATTTAATTAAGTAATAAACAAAAGAATGTTTTTTATTATCATTTTATTATTGATGACGCAAAATCTATGTTATTAAGCTTTAAAAATTGATTACTTTTTTCAAATTTGCTGGCGTATAAAGAATTCCTTTAACAACACCATACATATAATATGTTTACTTAAGCTAATTATTATTATTTTAATCTCTTGACCCATAAATATGACCTACATAATGTTATGCTAGCATTCGTAACCAATTTAATATGGTTTTAATGGTTATAATATTACTTTGTTAGTAGTAAAAAATAATTCAGTAAGCATGCTCAACTCATTTTTACCATTTAAAAATTTATTTGTTTAGATCATAAATTATTTAGGAAAATATTAATAAACAAATTAAAGATTTTTTGAGGTAACTAAAACTTTATTTTTTATGTAAATGTTAAGATATTTTGTTTTTAATTTTGATCTAACCAAAACAAAATACGTACGAACAATTTTGAGATATTAAAATAACTAAATAAGAATAATAGTTTTGTGTAACATAGTTATTTTAATATATAATATATTAAGTCTAGCAAAATATACTCAGATATTTTTTACAAATTAAAAATAATTTATATAAATTAAATTATAGTTAATTTTTCAATTATTGTAACTCCGATATGTTCCACTCAAATATTACCCATTATAGAATTTTCGACACATTTATATTTTCAAAAATATCACGATCTTAACAATTTACATTAAAAAATGAGTTTTAATTTAAATAAAAAACAAAACCTCTATTATTACAGACCTGCTTAAAGGACTTAACGAACCTAATAAATATATTTTGAAAATACGTGTTTTAAGTACACTTTTTTTAAATTAGAATAAGAATAAATGAAAAATTGAAAAGGTAAGCTTGTTATAGTACCCTGTTCATACAAATAATATACATGACTCTCTGAGCATACCTAAATCTACTAAAACATACTATTAAATTATAACATATTATATTATAGCTTTAAACAAAACATAAAAAACCAAGCCATAAAACATGGACGATACTTCACATCGTTTAATGACTTTTATTTATGAAGATCCTACCAACCACAGCCACTCCATCCATTTACAGATAACTATAATTATAAAGCTGCAATGTATCGATATCTCTTATATACTACCTACATATAATAGACTTTTATTATATCAATCAAAATTAGCAGGTATCGTTTGGTTCACGCTAGGTTAAAAGCGTTTTCCATTTCAAGAGGATTTCGGTTAAAAGCTTCTCTATTGTTGAGCAGAATGTGGGAAAGAAAGAATCATTTTATTGTGTACTGCAAACTGAGAAATACGACGTATGAACAGCAGCAGTAGTAGTAGCAGAGCAGACATAGCACGAAGATAAAATACTTTATATATACTATATACAATTTATATATATACGTATATACTATATATGTATACACACACGCACGGTTGTACTTCTTTTATTACATATATCCAACAAATGCTAGTTTTTCTTCCGTCGTTCTTGACTGCTACAGTTTATAATCCTCTTTCGACGGTCAATAAATCCTTTACGCTTCAAACCGACGACCCCATCGCCCAGTATGCACAAACACACACACACACAATGCATATTGTATCTATAGTTACATCCAGTGTGCTCTTTTTTTATTCTTTTCGTCGTTTCAATACGTTGCAAGATTCCAAACAAAAATAATAAAATAGAAATCTATTTAAATGAAATATATGTAATACGTATATAGAAAAACAACTATGAGCTTTATACATTATAAATATACGTACAATAACAATGTGGGTGTATATTCAACGTTATTATATATGGTTGGATAAAAATAATTGAAAACTTGAATCACTTAAAACGGCGAATACATAGGCTGGGAGCTTAAGGCGATAATATACATGTCTGGACACTAATAAATTAATATACACCACTAAAGCCTGAAACTTAAAATGATGATAGAATAGCTGGATAAGTCATGACGTAGTAGCTAGTAGTTCGAACAGCAATAGACAGGATTGCCGGGTTAATACTATCGAATTACGTAATTCGTTCTGTAAAAAATGTGCATTTATGAGTAAGTGTATATATATTATAATGGTGTATGCTTTTTACTATAAGAAATAGTAACGAGATTTTCTGCTAATAAGTATGATTATATAATAATTAATTTCTAATAGATTATTTTAAATACAAATAATTTACTCATAAAAACGATTTGACCTAATTCTGGTCCAAAAACATAATATTAATGATAAAAAAATTGCTAATTAGAAACGATCCTTATCATCAAACCAATAAATATCATTCAAAAATTCATAGTATAATAAATAACATAGTTATTAGAAATGGTAAAAATACAATCTGCAGCCCTTCTGATCCAATGTGATAAGAAAAGCAATAATTATTCAAAATGTATAAAGTAATAAGAAATAATAATAACTATATGAAAAATAACTCGCAGTTAGTGGAGCACAACGACGGGTCAGCGGTTCTTAGCCTAAATAATAATATAAAAAAAATCCCGCCAATGGTAAAACAAGTAAGTCCTTATGACTCACAATAGTATATAATAAAAAATACAAATATATATAGACAATTACAAACATGCAAGTATGTAAATAATTTAAGCTTTCGGCGATTAGAGAATAATTAAGTAATACAAAAAAGATGGAGTTTGCGGCTACGGATTATAATATAAAAATCAAAATATTAAAGAACGATTAATAATAATTAATATTAAAGATAATAATTACGATTTGCGCTTATATACGCACTATATTATGAAATATGTATATTATTTTAAATATGTATAAAATATAAACAATAATTTTACGATTGGCGCACAACACAATAAAATTAAAATATGAGTTTATAATAATAACGAGCTATTTGAGCCTAGTCGCTATACCAGAGCAAAAAAAAACAAGAAAACACTCTTACGCTATTTGAACAATAAAAAGAATATTTTTTACACAAGCAGAACTCACAACGCCGTACAAAACACAGCAGAACTTATCAAACAGGTACAACACATTTTTCCATATTACGACTATTACGAGTATTATAAATTAAAATCATATCATACATGTATTGTAAGTAGTTAATTAAATCCAGTTGATTATAATGATACACAATAATTGCTAATAATACCTATTATAATTAGCAAGCATATGAGTGTGTTACTAGCTATTTCTATTGTGACCGAGAACGATATTGTATTTATTCTTATCTTATTTCATTGCGGTGGTAAAAACGAAAACATAAATAGGATAACACAAAACAAAATACCTAGGTAAGAAAAATATTGATATGGGTTTAGACAATCGTAAATTGAAATATAATAATATTTTATATAATATACATTCTTAGATAACACATATGATATATTCATATTATATTATAAAAAAAAGACTTTCAAACTATTGTTATTCGCTGTAGAATAAGTTCATTCATTCTGTTCTCATATACCTATGCACGATTAAGCCAATTTCGTTTTCTACGATGTTTTTTTTAACTATCTTACATTATTTTTGTTATTAAGAATAAATCAACTAAATTTGTTACTATAGCACTTAAATACTTAATTATTTCAAAGACAGAAATATACAATGCAATTTAAATAAAACTGCAGGGTAATCACTAGTTCAAAATCTACGTTTAAGACTGTTCAATACAATTATTTTTTTAAGGCCCAACACTCGAACGTTGGTGAAAAAAATACATGAAAAAATGCAGTTATCTAAAAAAAAAAAATTATCGATATAACAATTTTAATTCTTCTTTTATAATATATAATATCTACCAGTATTAAAAACGTTTCCTCTTATCTATCACTTTAATATAAAAAAGCAAAATGTATACATAAGTACGTAAGTATATAGTATATAAGAAGTGATTTAGCTACTACGAGTCGAACTATATTGTAGAGAGGATATAAAGGATTTTCTATCACACTAGCAACTAAACACAATCGCAGCAAAAGCTCAAATTTGTAGTAGCTAATAAATCACTAACTTAATATTTATCAAACACAAGGTACAGAAACTCAAAATAGTTTAACGTATGGGGGGGGGGGGATTTACACCTTCCACTACCAAACAATTTCTTTGTACATAAATGTAATTCTACATTTTCTAATTACTTTTCTTAAGTAACAACGTAACTTTTTAAGTGTAAATATATTGTAATCTCCGAATTTGCAAGTCAAAATTTAATTAAATTTTAACATAAATATTTTTTCAGCCATAAGTTTAATTAATTAAATTAAAAAAAAAAAAAGTGGTCAAGTGAGTAACGCTCTGCTGAATAGTAGGTCACTATAATTTGTGTATTAAATTTGGATCCAGTGAGAGGTAGGTATCATTGTATACGAAAAACGATTCAACGATAACTACAAAATTACTTGCAAATTTTTTCGATATTGACATATTCCATAAAAATTTAACTTTAAACGCTTATAAAAAAGATTGTCACTAACAATTTTTTTTTTTTAACTGCAATAAGAACAACAAAATTTTTATCTTGTATTAAATTTTCAGTTGTTTTTGATCATCCAAAATATCAACATTTCAAAAAAAAAAAATACTTTAAAAAATCAAAAATCTCAGCTGTCTATATTTTAAAAACTATATTGTAGTTAATTTCTACTTACTAAAGAATTTTAAAATATAGCTAAATATGTAGTACATACGTATACTATTATGTTAAAACCAAGTTGAAATCGAACACGTGTTTATTCATATGAATACTATTGAGTGTGTGTGTACGATTTAATAACAGATAACGCAGTAGAAGAAAAAAAATGATATGATACAAATTGTATTTACACTTGGCTGCGATTGTAACGATTGATTAATTCGTTAATGAAATTATCCGTCAGCGTTGAAAATTATTCACAGGTATTTATAAATCTTAAAATCATAGTTCATTCGTTACCATGCATTAATATTAAAATTTTGAAGTCTATCGAATCGCATCTATGAAAACATTATGATTTGTATGAAAGAGTAATAGGTATATCAGGAAAGTGTGTCGGAAAAAAGCGAGCAATGAACACACACACACACACACATTAAACGCCAAATATCCATGGAAACACAAGTTTGAATAATTAATTAAAACACCAATTTCAAACCATTTCCATATTATTAAAGGAGCGGTGAAAAAACTGTTCTCGCAAACAAAAATTTGTGGGTGTATAGTGTATACGCATAGATAATCATAATAAAAAAATTACTTGACAACCCATTATTGGAGTAAAAAAACAACTCTGTGAATGTAATATATATATATATATAGTATAGTTTGCATGATAATACATACGATATTGGGTTAACACGGTTTATCATGAAAAACTGCCAAAATAGTAATTTGTTAGATTTTTTAATAATGTCTAAATTAAAAATCACCAAATTAAAATAGTTGAATTCGAAATGGATTAGGTTAGTCTATTCATAATGCAACCCTACAACTGATACGAATTTAAAGATTATAATTAGAGCACATGTGTGTAATGTATAAATAAAGGTATATTAATTTTAAAGAAATACTAACTCTGGAGATGGGATAGGTTTTCTTTTCTCTTTTTCTCTATTCAAATATATTAAAATTATGAAAAAATTAAATTAGAATCATGCAATATCAAAAATGTAAATATTTATTAAATGTATTAATTACAGATTTTAACTTTCTATCTCCACTACAAACCATACTTAAAAAAATATATAAATCTTTGAACTATTAATAATTTCTAACTAAGTGAAATAAATAACGAATATGAACGAAAGATAAATGCAGATCAAAGGAAATTGTTTAATGAACTAATATCGTAAGTTTTCCAAAACTGAATACTTAGGATGGGTAAAACATGTGTGGTGAGCAGAGAATAGAATAGTAAATAAAGTCACAATGAAACCAGATCGAACAAGACATTAAAAAAATAATAATAATAATAATTTCGAAAATAGTTAGTGGTGGAGTTAAATAATACGAAAACTTGACTGAATGCTATAGGATCACCGTTACCATTATTTTAACATGTATACCTAACCTCACACAGGATGAGCCCCCGCGTTTTGTCCATTTGTTCAACACGCGGGAAAACGCTATGAATTGTACTGTATATAATATATAATATATAAGTATACAATTCGAATTCGGACCGAAACCCTTTCAGCTAAAGTTTTCAAATGCTCCAATTGGTATCCAAGCACGTATAATAATAATAATATTATAATAATTCTTTGACATGAAACGAGAACCCCAAGCCGGAAGTTATTTACTACACATATATATTATATATAGTACACACAACTATACCGAATTCAATACGGTTGTCGTCGACGGAATAATGCTCTAGAATATATATACTCTACTTGTGGTTTAACACAAATAGCCCTCCGGATTTGACCTCGTTTTTTAATTTATTTTTTTTCATAAACACGGCTTATACGTAGTGATATTTTTCAGTGTTTTCGGAAATAATAACGTTCGAGAGTGAATATACTAGGTATTTATTAAGTTTGTATACAGAATGCAAAAACGTTACTTTTAGCTACATAGTCATATAAATTGATATATTATCTATTATATCTCATGATGTTTTTAATATAACTGTTTTTGATTACAAACAAGCATGAAAAGTTAAATCGTGTATTAAATTTCAAGTTAATTCTACACCGAAGAGCAAAGAAGAAGAATTATATTATTTTTCAGGTTTTTTTTTCTTATCAATTAACGGTCTGCATAATATTTTTGTGCTATTCATTAATCATTATATATAACGATTCATGCAAACACTGTATTTTATGTAATGAAAAAGTTATATTTTTTAATGGAGTCATTTATATAACAATATAATATAATGTACGAGAATTTTGCGTATTTGTAAATTAAACAAAAATTATCCCCTGGACAAAAAAAACATAGCATTGTTGCTATTATGCGCGATACATAATATATAAATATATCATATAACTACCAAAGTTAAAACGATAACAACTATATCCCTTGTTTTAATAATAAAAAAAAAACTAAAAAGCAAACAATAGACATAAACCTATATTATGTTATTGTATTATCATTCATAACAGGTACCATGTATATTGTATATATATTATAGATAGGTACATATAACAACTCTTCATGATAATAATTAATATTTGGTAGCCTACTAAGTTAGATGTATCAGTGGTTATATATTTATGTTTTCATGTACACTGTACAAGATCCTGTACTTAGCGGGAATAAAAATTGGATTTAAAAAACAGTCTGTTGGCTGCACTAGCTAACGAGAACCTACTACTAATTTTACAACAATACTTGTGCGCTGTACACTATTTGCTTATACATATCATACTATATATAATATATATATTGTATATACTTACAATATAATATAATATAATAATATAATATATATATATATTATATTTCTATTTATACAGTACCTACATGTAGACACGTATTCACATTTCACATCTATATAGGGGAAGTATAAAAGTTTTTTCTCTCTTTCCGTTCTTATGCCACGTAATACTATATATAATATATACCTACAACAGTTTCCCTTCTTTCTTTCTCACCAAACCGACATACACCCCACACTCTAGTCATTCGTTACACACCCTCACAAATACGATCACACAGTGACTGATAAATTTTGGCTCAGGAAAAAAGATTCATGTATACACACAAACACACATAAACGTCGTCGACTACAGTAAGTAAAGTCAGTAGCGTGGCCAAGTGAGTACATATAATATGTATAATAGTCAGAAACCACCCTCGCACTGTTAAAGGGTTAGGAGGTACGCGCATGTAAAGCAAGAGACAAAATGAGTTTTAAAAAATTCAAATCCTACTCGGCCGCCGCGTCAGTGGTGGTAAGTCGAATGACCGGCGGTAAGGAGTGGGTTGAGGGTTGAAAAGCGGCGGATCGAATTCCCGCTCAGCGGCGGTATACACGGCAACGATGGTTCTCTCTCACTCTCTCTATCTCTTTCTCTCTGTCCCTCCGACCACGCGTACAAAAGGTGTGTCCGAAAAGACCGGTAGCGGCGTCACGTTCGCCCGCCATAACTGTCGCCACCACCTCACCATCACCACCGTTACAGCCGCCTAGGTAGTCTATATATTATTATGATTTTTTTTTTTTACTCTCTTGTTACTCTCTTACCATCAGCGCGCCACGGACAATGCCCGCCGGTGCAGTCGCCCTAGATCTGCCGCTAACGACGAGGCACTGCAAACGCAGCCCGGCAACGGCAATGAACGGCAGCCCGACCCAGCTACACGGTACACGGTGTCGAGCGGCGGGCGTGTCCGCGGTGGTGGACCCCAGACCCGGCGCGTACAGCACTGAAGCGCCGACGCACTAAGTCCGTGGCAGCGTCGGCGATCGATACGCTCACGCTATACACGCCTCCGTGACCCCACAGCCGTCTCGCGCCAAAACCCAACCGTAATGTGTTTTTTTGCCTTTTCAACCACCCCCGGCATACTAACAAACCGTGCTTTGTCATTTCAACGCAATTGCCACAAAAACGGTATTCTCTACGTGTGATCAGCAGTGTACGCCATATGTACTATGATTATGTCCAGGGTACGTGGGGCACATTGTGCGAGGTTTAACAGGTGTGTCGCGACATTGGCTAGAATAATATTATCCAGCGCGATAACCTCAAAAAGGCGGCACAGCGTGAGTGGGTCGAATTCTATGCTACAGCCATCGCACTATAATATTATCATCACATAATGTTTTAAAGCCAATACCCTTCTACACGTTAGTTTTTCGTACAGAGAACAACAGATGTGCAGATGTGATAGTGAATTGTACGATTAAAATCATAATATCAAAGCCATGAATCAAACGTTTGTACAGCCGTTTTGGAGACAAAACAATGCATTATTACATTATCACAATTTACGCACCTAGTTCCGAAACCCATACACCATAATAATTATTACTATTGTATACAACAACCGTGTTTTCACGTTAGTAAAATATAATAATTTACGATCGCAGAAACGGTCGAGCTTGTCGAATCGTTTTCCGTCATGTCAAAAAATATATAATCTTTTTATACTCTCCCTGATTGTCTTACAGTCCAACTCCATCCCAGTCTATTACCATCTCGATTCCTAAAATGTTTCACCGACAACGACATTGCATTCCAAATGTTTCGATCGATGTAGCACTTTCCAACATTAAAAAGCATTCGTAACCCAACTGAGCGCTAGTCGCCGGAGCATGACATTTGTATCAGAGTATTCACCATTTATACATACTTACACAAATACATATAAGTAATTTTTTTATCAATCAATACTCATTATTTTAAAATATTTAAAAGATTTCGAAAATATTTTTTTTTTAAGTATAAATTGCAGTCAAAATAAAACAACATTTAAAATATATATATAATTTTATCGATACAATTTTTTTTCTTTATTAGAATAACAGCATACATTTTTAATTTTATACAGTTTTTTGGAGTATTTCGATAAATAAAAATCTAAATTCAAAAATATACTATTCACAGTGGAGTGGTACGAGGTTTACCCTGAAAAATTTTGATCTAATACTCAACTCATATAAATTTTATCGAGCAATTTATAAATAAAATACATAATGTTTTCATGTTTTTAATAAAATATTTATTTTAGAATACTTTAATATTAATATACTAAAAATTAAAAATATGTACTCAGGTACACTGTATCTACATATTACATACTTAGTTTTAGATTGTTTTTGAAACGATGCTAAATTTGTATTGTTAATACGTACAACTTAATAGCATTCAAATAATAATTATACATAGTCAACCTGATAAATAAATTCATTAATATAATAAAACCTTTAATAATTATTAATTTCATGTAATTTACATCTTTACATTGAGAGTACAAATTAAAACTATATTTTATTTTCAATAGTAGAAATAGAAACACCACATCAGATATTGTGATATTGAATGCTGCAATGATATTAAATTGCCTATACAAAGTGCCGTTCTAGAATAATATTAATATAGAATTTTTACGATAATATTTATAAGTAATTTGACGAGAAATATACTAATAAAACTTAATTTAGATACAAAGTTCCAAAACCATTTTATTGCCTTTGAACTAGTTTATCTATTAGAATATACTTCTATAATCGGACAATTAAATTGTTATAATACTTAGGAAAAAAGTTATAAACTTAACTCAGTGCAGAAAAACAAGCTCAGAAATATTCAACGAAAGATATGCTTAATAAAGTATTTAGTTGTATCTAAACTTGACATACATAAACAGCATGTTAATGAATATTTACTTAATAATAATAAATAAAGCCTACTTAAATGAATTATAATTAAAAACTGTGAGGTACAATATGAATGCAGTAAATATATAATAATATCAACCACATATTTTTATATTTTTATATCAGTATTGACTATACATCTTTTATAATATTAGATGCGGTCGACAGTTTTTTATGCTTGGATAAGTATACATAATATTTTACACTTGATTTGAAATGCATACCATTGTCAGCTATCAAATATGTGTATTGTTTTAGTATAATGTTCTATTATAATATATTCTTTAACAGTGCATTTAGTATTTCGTTATTAATAGTTCACTGATATGATAAACTGTTTGATAAAAACTATTTCATTTCATATTTGAAATTATTCAAAAGTCAGTATTATTAAGTGTTTCATTGCAGTTAATTTTCAAAGATATTTAAATTTAAACCACTTGTTAAATAAATATTTCAAAACATATAAAATGTATTCGGCTTAAAAATATAGTAGCTTATTAACTATAATTAAAAGATACGAATTTTAATAATCATTTTTATTAATAATATTTTTAAAATATAAATAAAATTATGTTTTCCAACTCCCGATCTGTTCCTGTTGTGGAGTCTCGCTCACAGTCAAACATATTCTAACGGAATTTAAAATAGAAGACAATTCCAACTATCTAATCACCTAGCTGAGATATTCAATCCCGAACACAAAAACGAAACAACGTCTTCAAGTTAATGTAGTTCTTATCCGAAATACACCTCATTATAAACTATAATATACATTTAATATTGCATTATTGAATGTACTTTTCCACTATCTACTTTATTTATAAATAAGAGTAAGAATTTTAACAAGCCGATGGATTTTAATATTTTAAAAGCTGTTAAATAAACATATTAATTGATAAAATATGCAAATTAATAAAAAAGATATGCTTCAAATAATACATAAAATTATAAGGAATCTTTTATTAAATTTTCAAACAGTAAGTATGGATATCTAAATGAAATATTTAAAAAAATTTTAACAACAAAAAGAATATATTTTTTAAAATTGTGTCATAACGTTTTTAAAAAAAATTTTAACTGTATTTAGATATGTTTAAATTATAGTAAAATCAATTTATGGCGAAAACCTTGTGCTACATTTTTAAGCACTTTTACTCTCAAACAAATTTTCCATTTATACATAAATAGAAAAAAAAAATAAGAATTCAAAATACTTTTAAATAGTACATTTTCGAAGGATATGTTGAAATTGTCAAGTGTTATTTATTCGTTTTAAAAAACGTGTACCTATAATACACACATACACAAACACCAAACACATATCATTTAAAATCAATAATACATTTATTGCTCCACTCAGAATTTAATGTTTTAATATTTAATCAGTCCTGAAAATGTAAATTTTCTGAAATTTTAGCATTGGAAAAAACATTAAGAGTGAAATCCAGAAAATCGTAATATAAAACTAAAACAAAAATAAAGAGAATACTGTACGTTTTATAATAAATAATTTTAAATAATTTCACGTGAAAGAAAAGTATTAATGACAGGAAATGTGTTAGAAATTTAGTCTGCAAAAAAAGTAAATTCTAGATAAATGATCCATATTTTAAATCATCTAATTTTACCATTTGTCGCGAAAAACCTTGGGCAAATCACAGTAGAAAACATTTACAATGTAATGTTTAGGTAGTAGTTAGAGAATAATACTTAAAATAATTTTTTTTGTCATTTTTTATGTTTGATGGAATATAACAGAACTACTATTAATAATTATTAATTATACGTCAAATAAATTCAAGTTTTTATTTAACAAGATATATTGAAAATTCGCTTTCATATTTGTTTAATTCGAGTAAGTAGGTAGTATACGCTATGCCGTTATGTATCTACATAATAGACGAATATATTTTAATAAAATGTATGCCATATTTGAAATTTTAATGATATTTGAAATCTGCAATATTACAGAAAATTTTTATTTAATTGCGGAAAAACCAAATTCGAAATTGATTTAATGATCAAACTGGACATCTTTTAGAAGCCTGTAAGTTCAAATTCAAATCATATTATATTTACAAAAAAAAAAAAAACACTTGACAATTAAAAATTGAGAGTTATGCGTTGACAATAAATTGTTAAAACTATTTAGATTTGTAGAACAGACATTTTCATACTCGAATCATGCAATATTTGAAAAGATTACGTTTTAGTGTTTAACTGATTCACACTTATATTTTTTGTTAAAACCCTAAATGGTGAACTAACCAAACAAAATTCACCATGCGTATACCTACTTCAGAGCGTTTTTGAGAAGAATTCTAATGAAATGACACTAAAGTTTTTGATTTTAGATTTTCCTATTGATAAAATTGATACAGTATACATAATCTAGTCTCTTGATAAGAATTAATATAAGAGTTCATATAAATACTGGTGTTATAAAGACATTTTTAGAGGGTTTTATTTATCAAAAATATATACAAGTAATAAATCATTGGAAGTTCAATATATACATAACCCGCATAATCATTTTTATTTATCAGAAAATACTTTAAATGGTTATTATATAATAAAAAAAAAAGTAATTAATAAAGATGAGAACAAAATTATACAGGTAAGTAACAGTGAATAATTACACGTATAGTAAGCAATAATGAATGGAAGTTAATTTAAACACTTTTCAATTTTTTAACATGAATTATTGTAAAACCATATTATTAAGTTCAGTTTCTATTCCTTTATTTCAGTTATTATCAATTTATCTTTTCAAACATCTAACATGTTTTATAATATAATACATAATTTGTTTAAAATTATAAATAAAAAAAAAAGCATTCCATAATAAATAACGAATGTTATTACTTATAATATAATTCTACGAATGTCCAACGTATCATTTAATTTCACTAATTAATTAATAAAAAATATTATTTTTTTTTAACTATACTTACATAATTATAATATACCTACGTTTATATTAAAAAAAAAAAAAAAAAATACTAAAATTATAACTAAATAATTTTTACTAACTTTTACTAGATTGTAATATATGTTCTTACAAGTCACCAAATATAGTCACCTTCGCGCATGACAGAAATATTTACTTTATTCAGCATCGTTTTAAAACGATTAATATAATTTATTTGCTCATTAAGACATATTTAGTATACAAACAATTAATATAGTAAATAAATATTTAGGTAGGTATATATTAATATTTAGATAGGTATATTTTATCTTAAAATTAACATCATTTAAACAAAAAAAAATTTACAATTTTTTAGTTTAAACTGTAAACAGAAAGAGAAAGCTCTTTTAGTTTAAGAACGGTGATCGGTTTTGTTTCAATAAAATACTTTTAGTAACTGAAAAATAAATTCTAAGACCTCTATATAACTACATACAGCTGGTTCAGGCAACTTTTATTACTTAACGGAATAATTAATTGTAATATACGTAGTATTAGTAATTTCGAAAATTCAGTATTATATGATCACCATAAATAACGAGCCAGGCTGTAAATTTAATGAACTTGCAGACATTTTTAGTTAATTCAATGAATTAAACATGATCAAATATTGTTTCGCATAAATCAAAGTGCACATAAAAAACAATTTTGCATATTATTTAAGCCTTAAGGGTTTAAAAATATAAACACATATAATTACAAATTATTTTACTAGGTACGACATACTTTTCATATTTTAATAAAACTAATAGTTTAAATTTTTATAATAATTATAATCTGGTAATCCTTAGTTTAAATAATAACGAGAATAATAATTTAACATGGTTAATTTTTTTCAGAATTTGTTATTCTAAATATCATTTTTTAATGAATGAAAATACTTAGATAACGAACAAATATGACGCATTAGGTTCATTGCCTTAGATTATTGTTATTATAAGAAACATTATACAATTATATAATGAAGAACGTAAAAAATATTAAATCAAAAATTACAAACGCAAACTTGACAATGATAAATAAAAATGTTTTATTAATAAAAAAATAATGATTTAGATATTTTTAAATTCTGTGCAAGGCAATGAGAGTTTTTATTTAAACCCTAAATAGGTTTAGGAAGTAAATTGAATATAATTGATTCTTTGGGAGATAAAAAAAAAAATAATTTTGAGTACAATTCTTAAAAATTAAGATAAACAAGACAGTGTACGGAAGCAGTAACAGTTTTCTACAACATCGTCAAAAAATTATTAACTACCTATAGATATAAAACATTTTCATTAAATATAAACGTAAAAAAAATTTTCTACAAATTTTCTAATTATTTTGTTTTTTAAGCTATTTATAGACACTTGATATTTTCAATATTTTTTTTCATATATTTTGATAAAAAAAATATTTACTATATTACTCATAGTAAAATAAAAATTGCTTTAATAACTATAAATAAATATCATAAATTACACACAATAATATGACATTCAGAATTGGTTTTCGTAAGCCATGATTTATCGTCGAGTTCAAATTTAAAACATACATTACAGTGACTTATTAAATGGTAAGATACATCAGACAGTAGTCACCTACTATAGCAAAGCGGTTAAAAACTTTTTTCCTTTATTTTTTTTTTAATATTAGTAAAAATAATCATATCCGTTATATATTGACTGATATACACCACATCAATTGGTTTCCTACAGCAGCGTTTCTTAAGGGTTCACTTCAGGGTTCCGCAAAACTAAAGTGCTTCTTTTCAAAATGTTTAAGAAAATTACTTAAAAAAAATCTAACTTAAGATTAGTATAGCGACTAGCTGGAAAAAATCTTTTACGTTTTAAACTATTAAAGCAAAGTACAGAGTCTAATTATCGAGATGGAATAATTTATTGTTGAAAGCATAAGTAGCTAAAAATCCAAAAAAAAACGTAGGAGCTCCACGATTTAAATAAGTGATCATAAAAAAGGGTTCCACGGACAAAAAAGTTTAAGAAACGCTGTCCTAGAGTAAAACAATTTTAATATAGGTAGTGACTATTTTCAGGTTATTTAATATACTAAGCTTCCAATTGTTTACGTGTAAAACTATTAATAAAAAATGAATTACCTACCTACCGAATATCCTTACATATTTACATTTACACGATATTTTATCACACTGGGAATTTCGATTCATCGTGATAATATTAAATAAGGTATTAACTATTTTTCACGTTACGTTCACAATTTTTGACTTGGTTGGCAAAATATCAATTTTTAAAGTTGAGGTTCAATACGTCGCACAACTAAGTTGGCAGATCTTAGGCATACTACAAAATTTTGTAAATAACGTAAGCATTAAACTACCCACAGCTCTCCTATCATCAACTATACACTATACCTCAACAAGGCGTACAATTTCACATTTATGTATGATTAAAATGCAAACGAAACTAAATATATAATAATATAATTAATTATGTGTGTTGAATGTTCAAGATTTTTACGTATAAGACGTTTTTATAAGTTGAAAAACAGCAATTTTTTTGACAAACTCGAATTAAATGATATTACTGATTATTATGAAGTTAATCTTTAGTAGTGACGTGGCCAGGATAATATTTTGAGTGTTAAACATCTATCTTCGGTAGTATTTATGCAACAAACATATGTATAATAGAACGGTATTAAGGGAGAGGGGTATAGAATGTTGTTGCTCTGGGCAGCTCATTATGAGTGGGCGGAATGTTATCATAGGATTCTATTTCATATTTGATATCATTAATATGATGAATATTGAGAATTACAATAGAGAGAGTAAAGACCCCCCCCCATATGTTATATTTAAATAGAGTGAAACCTCGCTTAAAGGATACCTCTAAATAACAGACATCTCCAATAATGTACAATTTTTTGGGAACTGAGACATTTTTACGAATTATCTAATATCTATAAGAAAATCTCTAAATACCAGAAAATCTAAATAATACACACTTTATTGCTAGATTTTGATTATTTCAATTGTCTAAAAAGCGTATCTAATTGCGATGCAAATGGCACGTCATAAAATTATCAAGACATTACACAAATAGGTGTTTTTTGTCAGCAATAACTAGCATAATAAATTGACTCAATTGAGATACATAATACGTCATTATTCTACAGTATAGAGGAATTAAAAAATTACTTAACATACGAATTAAAACTATGCGTCAAATCCTTGAACAAGCTAATGTAGCTGATTCTTTTTCTTAAATGTTAGTTTTTCCTTTATTTACTTTTTATAATTTAAATAATAAATACGAACATATACTTGTCATGTAATTAAATAATATTAAATATTTATGTACATACAAATATATTTGTACAAATTTTTTTTTTTTTTTTTATAGTTCATTTTTTCATTCATTTCCGCCCTTTCCCCACTCTAATAGCAGACAAAATTTCGGTGACCGAGAGTGTCAGGTATTTATAGGTTTCACTGTATATAATTTAAACATCTAGCTAAAAAAAATCCTAGCTAGACTCTTTTTACTCTTTTTAGTTTCGCATTCAATACAACTTAAATATTTAAATACAATAATGCAAATGCGAAAGATTAGTTATTATTACGTGTAAACTACTGCGCTATCTGGCGATTAACTATGTGAAAAAGCGTACTTTTTAACTTAATATTTTTAGTTTATTTAACGGAGATAAAGCACTATAGGTATATTATAGTATACTCGTATTAAATACCTTCATAATAGTACCAATAGTGCCTTAAGGGAGATAAAACCGCATAAATGAATTATACTCTTTTTATCTTATCTAGAAAAATATTAAACACTCACCAACTTTATCTTTTTTTCTCATCATTGGGCTAATAATGCATGTCTGAGACGTCTCTCTATAAAAAAAAATATATTTGAATATAATATACAATTATTAAGTGTAGGTATTATGTTGATAATTAAATATTTTTATTAACATGTAAATCAATATTAATTGATTAAATCACATAGGTAATAATATTATAACAGCATTAAGCACATTGTATTAATAATATGATGTATAGAAGTTAATGGGTAATTTTAAATAATCAATGATTAATAGATTTTAAAGCTTAACAGTATTATAACTGATATTATTTTTCAGATGTATCCAGGAAGCAATATAACTATACATTCAAACAACTTCAAAAATGTATAATTAGTTTTCAGAATAAATTCCAATAGATAGTATTTAAAAACTTCTCTCTTTATTGATTAAATATTATTTTATTTAAACAAAACCTTACAAAAAATGATACAAATCTAAATTTAAAAAAAAATCCAATCATATCAAATTTAAAATTTTCCTATATATTTTCCTCGGCATAAGACTATGGTTTGTAAGTTTAACATTCATATAATTACAATTTTTATTTAGTTATATAAAAAAATACCTACTTATTGTAAAATATAAAGAGAATATTTTTTTTTCAAGTTTCCCAATATATAGTATACCAGGTATCTAATATTCATAGGTAATTTATATATTAGCATATAGTGAATTCGCTATTAAAAAAAAAAACTACCAGTGGATACATAGCACCTGTCCTGTAGATATGTAAACTGGGCTAGTCACGCTGTAACACCAACTGTATCAACAAACAATTTGTGGGTGCTCAGTATTTACACTGCACATTTCTCGAGACTTAACGACTATAGCAAAATATTTAAGTATTCAAAGAAAAAATATTGGATGTTATTAAAAAATTATATAAGATTGTGCACATTATTTATTTTATTTTATTTTTTTAACTGGTATTCTGTCATACAGAGTTAAATATTGGAATTGCATATATCATGAAAACATACTGTTGATAGGTGATGCTTAAAATAAAAATATTGTCTTAATGTGCTGTTGGCAAGAGCATTACTGTATACCTATTAGAATATCAAGAGTATAATTAGCAATATATATAATATATCGATTGGTGCCAATATTCAATATCACTGAAGACAACTACTTTTCAAACTGTTAAAGACCAATAGTGTGGCAAACATAAAAAACAAATTATTAATTTGATTGTTTTAGTACATCAATAGAAACAAAAATATGTATATATTCTTTTAAAAAAGCACAAATTAACATTAATGTTACCAAAACTTATATACTTACATTTTGTTTATGTTTGTTGATAGCCATCAGTTTAGATGGAAATGGTATAAAAAATCATAGAAACATCTATTATGATGTCACACATTATTTACAAATAGACATATTAAAATAATAGTTTTACATCTAATTATTTTACATGGCTTACTTAATATTTAAGCAACATAATTAAGGTAAAAAATAAAAATACATGGAATGCTTAGAAATAAATTATATACTGGAGTACAATAAATAACTAATTTATACTACATACTTAAACAAGAATAATTTAATACTAATTAACTGTAAGTGCTTAAAACAAATGCTATGAGAAAATAAGATGTTAAATAATGTCTCAACTGCTCTGATGTTTTTTAAAATAAACTGGAAGGAAAACCAATTCATAAACAAATACCTATTCTTAATACTAAACTTGATTTTCTTTATCAGATTTCATAATATCAATTAACTGGAAGGATAATGAAAATATAGAAAAGGATTAAGTACCGATAAAGAAAACCTTGATCAGGGAGTCAGAGGTTAACCAACCGAGGTCCACTGTACACCACAAGTGCAGCCTCCTGGTGACAATTATCAAAGAACAGCAACTTGTATGGGGAAAACTGTCAGCCTACCGGATACCCGGGGAATTACCATGGAAAAACTCGTTGCTTAGTTAGTAGACTTGATTGCCAAACTGGACGATGTTACAGCGACCAGGAAAAAAACAATAGACCAATATCAGACGGATATGGATATCAACCGAAACTGGACAGCAAAACACGACGACGACGAAAACCGACGAAATACGCAAGTACCTGCTGCACGTTTCGGCTTTAAATTTCGATTCCAACTAGGTAACTACTACAACTACTACAGTACTACGGCGCGTTGGAGAAACAACTCTCGTCGCAAATATCGCGTACCGTTATCACAATACGCGCACTGATCGGGCGGCGGCGGCTGATTAAAAACGATGAACCAAAACAAATGCGTACAGTGTCGTCCCCTCCAGTCAACGGTTGCGGCGGCGGTGATGGAGGTGACTGTGGTATCAGCTTTTCGAAAGACCACGGTAGTAGAGGAGTGGGACGGCCCCATAGTGTCGGACGACGTATTGCTTTGGGTCGCTTGGTGGCCGGGTGGGTGAGGTGGCAACGGCAGTTGCAGTATCCTCCTCTGGGGTTTAAAAATAAATCTACTGTGGCTATACGATATTTTCGTCGCAGAACACATCTCTCAGTTGGAGACGAAATGGTTTCGGTAATTTTTATCGCTCGGTTTTCTTCGTGATTTCCAACGGTCACCGTCGTTTTCTCAAAAGAATTTCATAGTATTTTTATGCAACGACAACAACAACAGCAACAGCTGACTGGCGGCATTGCCCGCGACCCGCACTCGCGTTGCTGAGTATAATATGTTTGCGTGACGTGTTTTTACGTCTGCCTATTCACGATTATATCCGTTTATCAAAACGACGCATAAGATTATTACTATTATATATAAATACGTCGTGTGTCATGTGACGTAGTATAGTAGTTGATTATATAATTATGTAATCTAAAATAACTAATAGTAGTTTAAATATATATATATACATGCATTTTAGTACGCTAGGAATCAAGGATTGAGATTGTACACAAAATCATAACAACATTGGCACGCGGGTGGACAGCTGTCGGAGAGTTTTGTGATAACAGTCGATACTCGATACTGCCGCCGGTTTGTGAACATTTACCTAGTTATTGAATTTTTTACATTTTATTTCCGAGTGTACAATTTTTCTCCAGTGTTCTTTTTCCACCCTTTCACGCGTGGCAGCTTTCTGTTGTGCGATCTGCACGTGCCATTCGTAGCTCAAGTGCGTGTGTGATGTCCGACAACAGTGACGGTAACAGATTGTCTAGACGCTACGACGTCTATCATTCCAGCGGAGCAAGTGTGGTGGTCGATACTCCGTCAGTACAACTACATACGACAGCGGGTAAGTGCAACCACCGTTATAAATTAGTATACAAGTGTGGGTACGTTTCTACAAAACATAAATTATAATAGAAAAAACTTATGTTCCACTCAATAAATATTGATTTCTTTTATTAGCGTTGCTGCCAATAACGCAGTAGTTCTTAACCGGGGTACATGAACCCAGCTTAGGGGTGACACTATAAATCAACGGGAAAAGGAAGGAAAATTTTAAAATAAATAAATTTTTATCAATCATATTATATTCATATTAATATAAACGTTTTGAACATTTTTTTCTGTATTCCGTATTTTTTTTTTTAATAATAGAATATTTTTTAAATATAAAGCTAAGGTTGTTTATTATTTTGATGTTAGGGTGACACAGTGTTTAATTCTAGTGGTTAAAGTGACATAAATAAAAAAAGGTTGAAAATTACTGCCCTAACGATTAGGGATATTAGAAGTTTTTATGGGTTTCATTTTCTACAATTCACTTGGGGATCAAGATTCAAGACCTAAACTCAAATACTGTACATTTGTTGTCATATTAATCATATGAATGTTACAGTTAAATTATTAGGTATTTTATTATCTTTATTATCTTAATTTACAGTAGTACTGCATAATTCTATAGTTTTAAGAATATGACTCTCTCGATGATCTCATCATCAATGCATCCTATAGAGTTTATATTGTCCACATTATAACTAAACTGTATTTAAATTTAATTAGATACTTGCATAAAACTATTAAAAATATTATATTTTTATATTATAATTGTAATACTTAGTTTATGATCTACAACTGTTATCTAAACTATGCAGACCGACAATATTTTTGTATCAACTATACTATTGTTCAATTACTTCAATATTATATTATTATATACTAATGTAAAGGTATTAGGTATTCATGTTTGAAATAAATTTTAGTTACTATATTTGTTCTATTATACCCAAATGTGAGTAGGTACCTAATTTTATTTAATTGGTGAATATTACATTACCTACTAATTTTAGTCATCTCAAAAAAGATAATCATTTCCTAATTTGTATTAAATGTAATTGTATATTTAGTAGTGCGTTGTTCTTTCTTTTATTCTTTAGTTCAGTTTGTATTTTGTTTTGTTATTGGTATGAATTTATTTCAAATTATCATTATTATATCATTTTAAGAATTTCAATTTTGAATAAAACTACAACAGAACAAAATCAACAAATTAAAAATAAAGTTATAGAAGCCGTGTCAATGTCAAATGTACCTAACCTATTTATTAAGACATTATTAGTGGAGATATTTAATTTAGTAAATATTATCTTTACCACTGTTATTCTTATCTTTCTTTATATTTTTGTTAGGTTTTCATTTTGAAAATATCCAACAACCATATAGACATACCTATGCCTTTAGTTAACGTATAATTTTTAACAAATTAAAAAATATATATTTATATTGTATTTATTTACTTAACATTTTATTATTTTAAAACTGATTACAAACCAACATTATCTTTTTTTTACAGATTACAAAATATTAGCTGACAAAAGTTCTAATGACATTTTATCTGAATACTTATTATTGGAGTTGGGACAAAGTAAAAAAGAAATATTCAACTATGTGCATTTAAGCCAGTCAATGAGAATAACTAACATCAATAGTAAGTTATTGATTTAAACGTTTATCAATTATTACCTTAAAATGGATTCAGTTGTTGGTTGTGAACATTTACTCCAAAGCAAAAATGAGGAGTTATTGAATAATTACCGTATTGTTCATTTAAATTTTATATCCTGTCAGTCTGATGATTCAATACGTGCTAAAAAAAAACTGGCCTCATGTCATGAGTGTAAATTTGAAGGTGCGCGATTATTGTCATGTTTATATTGTGTGTGTTTTGCATGTCCCACACACTTTCTTGAACATTTCAAGAGCACTCAGCATAGTTTTGGTATAAATTTAACCTTTAGTCATATTTTCTGTGCTCACTGTGATGACTATACCTATGATGGTGAAATTATGACTTTAGCAAATACATTGAATAAGGAACTATATTGTTATAAAAATAAATCCTTACAGACAAAAGACATTGTCTTACTGAGAAAAAGTAAAGAAATTGAGTACATCGATAGTGCTACTCCGGTTCCTGGATTCATCAACTTGGGAAATACATGTTTTTTAAACAGTGTACTGCAAGTACTAATGCATACACCAATGTTACGAAATTATGTTCTTTCTGACCAACACATTTGCCCATTTCTAAAGGAGCCCAGTCGATGTATAACATGTGAAATTGGCAGAATATACCAGCAATCCTACATGTTGCAAGTCAATGTTATTAGTTTGCAAAAGTTGTTGAAAATATTTTGGGATAACACTTGGTACATGGCGTCAGCTTTACAACATGATGCACATGAATGTTTCATAGCCATATTGGATATTATACACAAACAGGCAATAATACAAAATGAAAATGACAAAGATATAAAGCATCTGGAAAACTGCCAATGTATTATCCATAAAATTTTTAAAGGAGTTTTGCAAAGTGACATTGTTTGCCAGAGCTGTAACAATGTGTCATCTAAAATTGACATAATCAATGATATTCCTATATACTTTTCAATGGACGAAAAAGGAAAATATCCAACAAATATAACATTAACTGCATGCTTAGAACAATTTGGTCAAATAGAATTGTTAAACGACTTGGATTGTACAAATTGCCAAACAAAAAAATTATCCACCAAACAGCTTATTTTAAAACATTTACCAGTGGTTTTATGTTTTATTTTAAAAAGATTTGGACAGCCGTCAGACAATGTTTCAAATAAAATTACTACATTTGTTGAATTTCCAGAAACATTAGATATGAACAAATTTATCAAGAAAAAAACTGTAACTGGTAGTGCCTTTATTGATGAGTGTTTTGCTTCGCGTGAGTCCATTTATAAACTGTATGCTGTGATTTGTCATGAAGGTTTATTAAATGGAGGACATTATTTGTCTTATATACAACACATGGGCCATTGGTACCAATGTAATGATAATGTTGTTAGATTAGTACAATTTGAAGACATATTGAGAAGTCCGGCATACTTATTATTCTACCATAAAGAGTTTATGAATTTCTATTAATATAATTTTTAGTATAATTATCAAATGAATATTGCTAAATAAATAAAAATGTAAATAATTTTAAAGTTAAGTATAATGATTGAGTGTATATAGTATATATATTTATATATATATGTGTGTGTGTGTGTGTGTATACATTATATAATACATACTCAATAGTATAATATAGGTAGTATAAATTAATTATAACTTATACTAGCATACGAATTTTAAAATTTAAAATTTTATAGTTTCTTTTTTATTTAAATTTAAGTAACTATATTTTTTTCTATTCCTAGCAAATTATAACTGAAAATTTGGTCTCACTTTTTTCATGTACTTATTATATTATTGTTTTATTTCAAAACGTACCATGTGATATTTTTTTTTATTTTAGGATAGTTTATAAATTTTACTTTTTTTACTTTTACCATTTATGTATAGTATACTGTAACGAACAAACTTAATAGACTTAAACTTTAAAGGTGAAAGTTTGGGTAACAATATTTTATTGCCTGTACAGTCTTAAGTTTCCCTTTTAGATAAATGGTATACCTACTAATTTAAAGTTTAGTATTAGTTATTAGAATTACCTTACTATTTAAAATCATCTCGTATTACCCAACTATAGTATTATATATTATTATAATTGTTTTTAACTACTTTTTTCTTTTTTATATAAACATTTGTCAGTTGATTTCTATGTAACTTCAAATTACAAACTAAGTATAAATATCTTATATTATTATTATTATTTTTTTATGTATTCAGGTGAACCTTAACCTACATATTATAGATAAATTGAACATCCAATTCCTTATTATTTTAGCTATATAAATATTACTGTCTTCACTAAGTTAAAGCTACATTCCAAAAAATGACAGCTTGTAATTGTATTTAAGAGAACGTCATACTCACATATGTTATCTCAGTTTTACCATTGATTATAAATACTAATTAATAAATATTAATCAATGGTTTTACTAACTTACAATATAGTACATTTGTATCCTGCAGAATTCATTTTACTCTACTAAATTTAATATTAGTAAATTTACTTATTACAAAACTTAAAGGTATTAATATTATCTAGGGTATATCAAAGGCTTTTATTGATATTTTATTTTTTAAGAAAGTTAGTTATGTAAAATATTAAAACTTTAAAATGCTTATAACTCACTTAGAAATTGAAATATCAATAACAACCTAAAAGATGCCCTAGATAATATTATTACATTTAAATTTGATAATAGTTAAAGTGACTAATATTAAAGCTAATATCATAAAATAGATTATCCTGGACTTATATTTGTTATATTGTACATTAATAAGACGGAGACAACACATTCGAGGATAACATTCTTTTAATAATATTTCTTGGTTATGGTTAAAAGCTGTATTCTTCTTTTTCTCTTTGCCCTTTGCTCCCAACTTTATGAGGTTGGCTAGCCCTTATAATAAATGGCACAGTTAAATTTCTGTAGTCTACCCCTTGTGGGTGTTTAAAAATAAATAAATTTCTTCAGGAATTTACAATTATTTTATATGTTTAAATATAATAAACACAATATCTGGTTACCAAAATAATTAATGAACATGGCATGTATACACTTATAAAAGAGGGACATTATTAAAACTCAATAATCAATTATAGAAAATCAAATTCAAAAAATAATATATTGAGTTATTAGATGTAACTGTAAGTATTTAGAATTTTACATATTTTTAAACATGCCGCTGCTATAATATGCTTGATAACAACTATCTATTGTTATAGTTATTCTTCACGTTATGATATATATATCAACTTAATGAAGTTAATTATCAGTGGTTTTTTTTGATTTTTTATTTTTTAATTTATCAAGTTACTAAGAACATTACATTCTATGTTAAGTAAATAAATTATGTTAATGATAAGACAATACTCGATATATTCATTTTTGTTTGTGCATAAATAAAAAACAAAATACAAATAAAAGCAATCAAATTCGTTTATTCTTCTAACTTGTGTCATTAACTGCGCGTTTCATTTTGGTATTTTGTGGTTGTCAACGCACACTATGTATTACAAACATCATTACCAGCAGACATCACAAAAATCAACCTAGGTATTAAATTAATCACCTTGTAGTATATAGTAGTATATATATTTATGTGTATTTCTAAAAAAAAAATATTGGCTATATTATGCACAAACAACAAAAACCTTAACTTACAATTTGATATTTATGTTTCTAGATAAAAAAAAGTTACTCAACACGATTTTGCACTCCAAGGTAATAAACACACAATTGGAAGTAGAATTGGTTTCATCATGTTTGGGAGTCGACAGTGGTCAAACACTACCCAAGTCTCTGCAAGCTATTAATAGAAAAGATCACAAAGATAGAGATGACCACAAGAACGGGGATGATCACGAAGATAGAGATGACCACAAGAACAGAGATGATCACAATGATAGAGATGACCACAAGAACACACATGACCAGAAGTACAAAGATGACAAGAATAAAAATGACCAAATATACAGAGTTGACCACAAGGTTAAAGAAGTGATGCCATCATCTATTGGTCCATTAATTTTACAATTCACACAACTAGAAGAATCAAATTTCAAAAATCAATTTTTCATCACCAGAAGCTCATTTCAAGTAATTTATCTATTCTATGTCAATTAAAACATCTCTTATCTTTTTGTCAAAATCGTATAAAGTATGTTTTATATATTTCACAGATAGTTTGCAGTCATTTAATGCAAGAATATGGAAGTATGGCATACAAGAGAACTGAAATAGATGTTGAAAAACAATTGCTGGTTGCTCTAACGTATTTGGGAACTGTTTTGAGTTACAAGTAAAAATAATAAATACAATTTTGAATTTTATAAATCATTAATGCAATTTGTTACATTAGGAACATTGAATATCCTTTACATACCTAAATAAGTTATTTATTTAATTTAGGGAAATTGGATCAAAGTTTAACATCGCTATTAGCACTGCTCATAAATGTGTTAATGATGTCACAAATACATTGTTTAAGCGTATGGCTGAACTTATCTATTGGCCGATTAATCAACAAGCTGATGCTGAAATAAAAGCTTTCAACGAAATGCCTGGGAATAATTTTCCTGGTATACTTGGTGTCATTGGAATGGTTGACTTGAAAAAAACTTGCACAGCCAATCCGTCCAAACATACCAAAGATGGATCTTCAATTGCAATTCAGGTAAAACAAAATCATTAAGAAAAAAAAAGGCAGATAGCGTAATAGTAAACAATTATGATAATTGTATTAATAGTATTATGTTTTACTCATTCGTATTGAATGCTATCTATTTTCAGTGTGTATGCAACAACAGATATCAGTTTTATAATGTTTTCACCAGTTATTTGCTCAAATCATCGGTTACCACGTCAACATTCCTAGAGAGTCCACTAGCTGAAATGATTCTTAATGATCCAGACACACTGTTTCCAAATAGCTGTACTCATATTGTCGGACAATGTTGTTTCCCTCTTCTACCCAATTTAATGACTCCATTTTCTGGTGATACTTGTAATACAACATCACAGAATATCTACAATGATGCCATTGAGGTACCATTAAACATTATAAAATTGGCGTTTGGAAAACTATTGGGGCGATTCAAGAGATTGTTGTATGTACAAAATCAAATACCAGCACCACTAACCTAACATATATTAACTGTTTTTTTTTTTTTTTTTATAGGTGCTTAGATTTATGGGGGCAAGACAAGTTTGCCATACTAATATTTGCAGCTTGTTGCTTGCACAACTTATGTTTAGGTAACAATGATGACATACACTGTCCACCTTATGAATGCTGCACTTTCAAATGTGATTATTATGATGAGTATAGTGTTCAAAAACGTCGAGAAATATGCTCCAAAATTAAATCATGAGTTCTACAAATGATCAAATTAATTATTTGGATAACATTGTACAAAAGTATAAGATATAATTTAAGTAAATAAAGCTAACCAATAAAGTAAACATTGAATTAAAATAGATCTGTAATTACTAATTACAAATTAATATTTATGTACATCTGAAATTTTTGGTTTATACATTATATAATAAATATACATTAGTTAACTATTAGTTCTGATGTGGTAATCTTGAAACTAATTGTTCCAACAGTCTCAACTTATGAGATTCTAATTCATTAGACCTTTTAAGAGCTTCTAACATCTGTAGTTGAAGTCCTTCAAATACTTTTTCTCTACTGTTAAGATTATCCTCCATTTGCTTCAATCTTTAAAGATAAAATATAGATATTCATGAATAAATTAACCAAGTATTACACTTGTTTTTATTACCTTTGGTCAAATTCATTATTTCTCAACTTAAACATTGTCTGTAGTTCAGTGATAGAATTTGTTTTATTAGAACAACTTGGTTTGGATGTCCTGATATAGTTATGTTCATCTAACTCATTAACTTCATTTGATTGATTATTTTCGTCACCGTTATCAAATTCATCTTTTAAACCATTTTTATTAATTTCTGAACGTTTAGAAAAACATTATTTATTCCTGATTTGAAATTGTTTATAAACAACAAAAATAAAAATTAATAATTTACCTCTAAGTACAGAATCGATTTTATTGTAGTACACCCAAATAACTTTCTTATTCCTGTTTGTTCGCATTCTATTTTTGTTGTAACGATTTTTCAGAGTACGCCACTTGTTGTCACAAGCTCTAGGAGTATAATTAAAACCATGTTGAGACATTTCTTCTGAAATTTGTTTCCATATCAAGAGCTTTTCTCCAGTTGCAGCATTCATAAACTTTTCTTTATGGTTATCAAAGCAATCTATCAAACACATAGTTGAGTCCATACTCCAGGAAACTATATTAACATAAAGCTGAAATAAAAATACACCCTACTAATAAATGAAAATTACAATATCTTACTACTTTCAGCAGGTGCACCAAGTAACCTGTCTAAATCATGGTAGTATTGCCACTTCACGCTGTTCACTCCTAATTTTTTATATTTTTCTCTTCTTTTTACGTAATTTGCTTTTAAGAGACGCCATTTACGATCACATACTAAACCAGAATAATTATGGCCATTTTGGCGTAACTGATTACTAATTTCATTCCAAAGTAAACGTTTTTTGCCTTGTGCAGCTAATAGGAATCGTGGACGGTAAAGACCCCATAACTCAATCAAACATTTAGTTGCTTGTTCTGTCCATATATCTGATGTACTAGCTATAACATTTTTTTTCTTAGGTTTGAATTACATAAAAAAAAATTGAATAATTGTTTTGATGAATTACCATTAAAGGATTCATTAGGTTCTTCTTCATTATTTTCATTGGTTTCAACTACATTCAAGTTTGTATAATCTTCATTTTCTTTTTTAATATCAACGAGTTCGTCATCAATTAAAGATACTGTAATTATATCATTAAGTTCTGGAGCTATAAAAGAATAAAAATATAAATTAATTTTAATACTATTTAGATGTATTATAATAGGTTTTCCTACATCCTTCTGGAGTGTTTTTAAATATGTTGTCCATATCTTTAAAATAAGACCATTTAACATATTCGATTCCATATTTAATAGCCCTTTGCTTATTCTTTTTATAGGTCATTTTTAAATTACGCCATTTGTCGTTACAATTACTAGCTGAATATTGATATCCTAACTGTGAAAACTGATTTGCAATATCTTCCCACAATAAATGTTTTCCTGCTTGATTAACAGCTGAAAATTTCTTCCTATCTTTACCGTACAATCGAATTAATTCCTTAGTTGAATCAACTGTCCATTGACATTTATCAACATAACTTCCTATATAAAAACACCAATATACTTAAGTATAATAAAATCACTCAAAATAATTAAATGTATTTTATTTACTTGTTGAATCAGCATTTTCATATTCCCCTATGTTATCTGCATTTTCTCTTGTTGAGTCGTCATCATCTTCATTTTCACCATTGTTATCAACATCATCATCATCATCATTGTTTTCAATATCTATAACAATATTTAGTATAAAATTAAAAATACTAATAACTCGTACATTATTTTACCTGAAATTTCATAAGGAATCCCTTTAATAGCTTTGTCCATTTCAGAATAATGGTTCCAAGTAAATTGATGTTTACTTCCATCTTTTTTAGAATTACGGGTTTTATTGTACATGTAAACTTTTTTAAGACTACGCCATTTAGTGTCACATGCCTGTGCATCAAAATAAAAACCATGGTCCACCAAACGCCCTGACACATGTTGCCATAGTGATTCCTTCTTTTTATCTGGGCAATTTGCAAACTGATCTCTCAATTGACTCCAACAGTAAATTAAGTAACGAATTGAATTATCATCCCAAATATCTATAACATAATATAAAGAAATTAAAAAAATAAATTGAAAATTTTGTTATTTTTTTACTTTCTTTTATTAATAATCAAAAGTGATAAAGTTATATAACTTACTGTTAGGTTGCTCAATATTGATATCAGTTTCATAAATTTCTTGCACTTCTTCATTGTTTTCGTAGCTATCAAAATTATTTTCTTCTTGTTCATTTACCAAAACTGCAATAAATATTTATAAATATTTTATTTTACTTAATTATATTTTTTTCTTACCATTGCTGTTGGTGTATATAAAATTTAAAAATAAATTACCAGGTTCATAATCATTGTCTAACATGGTATGTGCGTTGATATTTAATTGTTGGTCATCTGTATCATTGACCATACTCTCACAAGAATTCTGAATTAAACATGATTTATTGAGAATGAGAAATAACCATTATCTAAAAAAAAAAAAAATCTGGTTTAATTTTAAGTTACACAGTAAATAATTTAAAAAAAAAAAAACAATTTATTATCAATTCTGAATAACTTCTAGTATATAATTAACTGTTTCCGTAATTTAGCATATACAGTGAAACCTCTCTTAACAAACACCTATAAATAATGGAAGTCTCCAAATAACAGACAATTTTTTGGAAACGGAGACATTTTTACGACTTATCTAATATCCATAAGAAAACTTCTAATAACCGGACAATCTAAATAATTGACACATAATTGCTAGATTTTGGTTACTTTTATCGTATTTGTCTTATAAGTCTATCTTTTTGCAATGCACATGGAACATCATAAAATTATCAAAACATTACACAAATAGGGATGTGTTTTGTCAGCAGTAGAGGGCATGATAAATTGCCTCTATTGAAATATTTAAAATACATAATACTTCATTATTCTCCAGCATAAAGGAATTAAACAATTACTTAACATACGATTTGAGACGATGCGTCAAATCCTTGAACAAGCTAAAATAGTTGATTCTTTATTTTAAATGTTAGTTTTTTAACTTCATTTATTTTTTCATAATTTAAATAATAAATACAATTATACACATGCCATGTATGTAATTAAATAATTTTAAATATTAATATACAAATAAATAATACCAATATATTTGTACAATTTTTTGGTACTTAGGTATCATTTATTGCGTTATTGCGACTACCTAACCAAATAACCTTTGGAGTAACCTTGGAGGCATTTATTGGTAAATTATGGAATTTTTTTAGTTAAATATAGAACTAAAATTTAAGTTATATAGGCAATAAAAGATAATATAAGGCAATACAATTTTCATAGGAAATTAGAGGCCAGCGTTGCCACTCACTGCGCTCGCTCGGACATTCAAAACAAAAATATCCCTAGATTTATTATGCAACACGACCTAAGGTAGGTCACAGGGTTAAAAAACGATGCCCATAATTTTGCTAATAATGGTTGATAATTTTTATTAAACATGACATATAAAGAAAGGTAGTTGCGATAACCGATAAGTACCCATTTTTTTCAATCATTTCTTCTCATTGCTCGATCTAAATATGTACCTAATAGACAAAATTTCCTTGACTGAGAATGTCCGGTGCTTAGAAGTTTCACTGTATGTCTGTATTCTTATTGTATCTCAAAATATAAATTGTATATAAATTTATTTTTTAATTAGTTTAAGTTACACAGTGAAGCTTCTATTTAATATAATAATTTTGTGAACCAGATATATTAAATTATATTATTATAGGTAATACTATTATTACTATATAGATAACTAGATAACATTTATTTCTATCTTGCTAATGAGACATGACTACATGTCACATGAGTAATGACTGAAGCCAAAAGACGAACGTTGAACATTTTTAAATTTAAATCGTTATTATTGCAATTATTAGGATAGCGGACTATCGCGAGACGATGCGATACTCACGGGACCGTGCTGTTTACTTCAAGTCGAATATGTCAGCGCACACCCGGACGTTTTCAAAAACGAGCGGTGTCCAGCGTAGCGTCAAATCACCTTCAGAGTTTAGAATATTCAGATTAGCCGGATTACAACAATTCAACAAATCAGAACTGTGATGATACGGCAATACGCGTCGTTTTCTGTTTTCTCGAACAGATCTTTCTTTAATTGATGCTATATGCCAATATTAAACACAACTACATTAGACAGAAAAAAGGCGTACCGTCAACAGTGCGAACTCCTAACAGTCAACAGAGCAAACACAACGTACCGTTCGGGCGTGACGGATGCGTTCAGTACTTTGTTAAAGCTCGCGTTTTTTCCATGAAATATTGTGTTCCTTAAGACCAGGCCATAGACACTGTGATTTGTATTGTTCTGTGATATGACTCATATGAGAATATTATAATAGGTATTAAATATGCATAATGCATTACTGGCTACTACATGCACATATAGTATTATAATAATATACACCTGTAAAATGTGTCGACTTTTATAATTATCTTTTGCAATCTTGATGTCAAAATATTAAAAAAATATAATAATGAAGTATGACTAGTATGAGATAATAACCTAATGTCTGATGTCTATATTATAAACTTTAGGGCTTAGGCTGTTGTCTATGCTATAGGCTATAGCATGACCACGATTTATCTTAAATCGTAAGCATGACAAAATATATCTATAGATAAATCTATTTTGTCATGGGCTATAGCACGGGCTAAGATATATAGATATATAAGATCCGTGGACTATAGTGTTTAAAAATTTAAAATGTATTTTTAAAAACTCGTATTAACTAGGTAATTCAACCACTACATTGCATGAGCAGTCAGTTTGAACTTAAGCCACTTACATCGTCGCTTTTTTGGTCGTCGTAACAGTAATAACCATGGCTAAAGATACTATGGTTGCCCATCGGCCTATGTTAAATAATACTCACAGGCGGCGTACAAGTTTCTCGCTGAAATCGGTAAATCATAATACTACCTAACGCTACCTAGTGAATTACTATAGAAATAACATGATTTATAATTTTAGCAACCTTTATATCTTTATTAATAACATGCATAACAATTATATTATTATAATTTAATTATTGAATTTGAATTTAATGTATATTTATATAAATAATTTTAATATATTTTACTAATTTAATACAGTTTAATAGTTAGTAGTTACTAAAAATTACTACTAGATAACGTGGTATGTCATTCGGATGTTGTGAGAACTTTTAGTGTCACTATTAAATCTCCGATGGGCAACCATAGTATCTATAGCCATGGTAATAACTAATAAGTAATGTGCTCTAACCACACTAATAAAATTACACGCTAATAAAATGTAATCTATTCCGTAACCATACCAGTCCAATACTCCAATATACATAATAGTATAACCATCTTTAATCGTAATAGTAACTTACTATTGACACGAATAAACAATTTTTAATTGTTATCTGCTGCACGAAATTATCATAATTATTTGTCGTCAGAAATTTTAATTTTCGAGTTTTCGACGTCATCAAACTAAGAACTAAGAAGGGACGACAGTTGTCAGTTTTCAGTTTTCCACCGAGCCACTTGGTTGCTATTAAAACGACCTCTTTTGAAGCACTATCCAACTTTATAACCAACATGTCTTACGAAGAACCGGAAGAGGTTAATCTTCATGAGTGTCTGGAATTGATAACCAGACTCTCTCGACATGCCGGCAAGGTGATTGAAAAATATTAATTTAGAAATAATTGAACATAATTAATTTATGTAATTTGGTAGTCCGATTTCTTACTAATTTTTTACTCTAGACCGACCTTCATAGTTGTGATATTGTAATTCTTATTATAGTTTTACAGCATTACCTAATTATTTTTTTACCAATTATATAATTACAAAAATCACCAATTAGAACGAATTACACTGACCTGATAAAAAAAACTTTCATACTTGCCTTTTTAGTGAATTTCAATACTACTTACTCTAATTGTATACAATTTTAATGCATTACTATTCAGAATAATATTTTAATTATTCCACTTTTGCATATAAACAAAGTGGAATTTGGTAATCTAATCCCTCGTATTCATAGGAAATACTTACGATTTTATCTCTCATTCAAAAGTTATGTATACTTTTCATAATATGTTAAATTTTAGTTAAAATATGTAATGATAAAAATAACAACTTATTTATTATAGCATAGGTACTTACATGTTAAATCTTAATTGACTCATTTAAAATAATATGTACATTTTTCATTCTTATATTACACTTATGAACATAGGCGTGTCCAGACCTTATTCGCAGGTCGTGCACAACAGTGACTTATTCAGAGCTCAGAGGGAGTAGATTCCTGCACCCCCATCCACCCTAAAAAAAATTAGGTTTTGGTTTAAAGATATGACCCCCTAATGTCTTAATAAGTTTTATCATTATTATAAAATAATGATTAAATTAGTTTCACTTTTTTATTAGAAATAAAAAACACTATTCCTTTTATTAGATAAATAAATAACTAGGCAATATGAAATTGTATTTAGTGTTTTAAAATATAATTTGTAATATTTTTTACAAATATTTTTATAATTACAAATGGTCTTAATATATATTAATGTAATAGATATTAATAGCCCACATGCTGAAAATCATAAAATTTAATACCTAGGTATAAATTATGAAATCAGAATCTAAGGAAAAAATTTTTAAAAATGTACCGAAATTTATATAATGTAAGTTAGATCAAATTTCGCAGGTCATGCCTGTGCATGACAGGCAAGACCCGTAGACACGCCTATGCTTATGAATATTTTTTTTATTCTAACAAAAATTTAGTTATAAAATTATATTATATATTCAATCCTAAAAAAAAAAAATCCTGTTTACAAATTTTAAATTTCTTATTAATGATTCTTAAACTATTTTATCTTGTATAGCCTATCAATTTATAGTTAATACTAATTCACTTCCTATAACATCATATTAGTAATATCTATATTGTTTCGTTTGTCCCTAAGTATATTTGATACATAACTTATCCTATAGCTTTTTGAAAATATTTTACTTATGTATTAATTTATTATGAATTTATTTATAGATTATAAAATCTCGAATCAATGAAAAAAAAACAATAGAAACTAAAGCCAGTTCCATTGATTTTGTCACTGAAACAGATCAAGAAGTAGAAAAATTACTTATTGAGGGAATCAAACAAAAATATCCACATCATAAGTATATATTATATTTATAATCATTATTTTATTTTGAATTATTTATCGTTTAATGATAAATAACAATATCATATAATTTAAGATTCATTGGAGAGGAATCATTTGCAGCCGGTATTAAAGAAGAACTTACATGTGCTCCAACTTGGGTTATTGATCCTGTGGATGGCACCACTAATTTTGTCCATAGTTATCCAAACGTTTGCATATCTATTGGTTTGGTTGTTGGCTGTGATATTAAGTTGGGAGTTATCTACAATCCTATATTGGATATGTTTTTTAGGGCAATCAAAGGTGAAGGTTCATTTTTAAATGATGAACCAATTAAAGTCAGTGGTGTAAAACGTAAATATTTTGAAAAGTACTTAAGTTTTTTTGAAAACACAATACTACCTTACTGTTATTATTATTTTTTTTTTTTAGAACTTACTGATGCTTTGGTTGCTGTAGAGTTTGGTTCAGTTAGATCTGAAGAATTCAGAAATATTGTTAACCATAATATCAATTATTTAGCAACAAATGCCCACGGGTAGATTTTTAATATTATCCCATCAACTTTTAATTATTGAATAAATATTGACAATTCCAATTTTTTTAGTATTCGTTCTGGCGGTTCTGCTGCTTGGAATTTAGCTCAAGTTGCTAGAGGTGGTATTGATCTCTACATGGAAATGGGTATCCATGCTTGGGATATGGCAGCTGGGTACATTATTGTGAGAGAAGCTGGTGGTACTGTAATTGATCCAGCTGGTAATTAATATTATAATTATTTAATTTATTGATCAAATTAAGGGATTTATACGCTGTACTTTTATTTTTTTATCAATATTTAGGTAATGATTTTAAATTGATGAATCGGAGAATTTTAGCTACATCATCAACAGAAATTGCTGAAGAAGTATATTCAAAATTCCAACAATATTATCCAGAACATGACTAAACAAATTGTTGAACATGTTTGTATTTAGTCATAACTCATTATATGTTAAAAAAAAAAAATATTTTTTATGTTATACAACTGATAATATGTGATATAAATAACATAAGTAAAAAATATTATCAATTGTAATAATCACCAAAAAAATAGTGTATTTAGGAATTGTTTTTGTAAATTGAGATTTATACTTCCAATTATTAAACTTAAATTAAAGTAGGTTACTTAGCTATTTGTTTCAAAATGCTGACATTATGTTACTAACTTGTAAGTTATTGTCATTTATTCGATTTCCAAAAGTGAAATCTAAAGTTTGTTTAGATTTAAAAGCAAAAAATGTTAGTTCAGCATGGTTTAAATCATTAAAAAGAATTGATGTAATTGAGAATCAATTAAACAACATGTGCATATCTTAAATTCATTTTAAAACTGGTAAATAACAATAGTTTAGTAACTTCTAATTTTGCTCAATAGTAAAGTTATACATAGCATTATTGGCTTTTAGGTAAACCTGTCCACTATAATAGCAATGAGAAAAATCCTGACTGGACAGTGGACACTTACTTTAAATATGGGATGTGACATAAATAGTGGTAAAGCTAGTACACCACACTTAGAGAGATATCGACTTGCAAATGTCAAATGTGGTGTTTCATCTAATACTGATTTAAAGATGACTGATATAAATGAGTTGGAACATTTACAAGCAAAGTGTTACAAAATGAAATTAATTATTTTAATTTTTCTGAAAAATCTTTTGAGGGGTGAGAAAAAATGTTAACATATTATACTGGGTTAGAATCAATACAAGTATTTAAGTTAATTTTAGACCAAATTAAACCTTGATTGATTTCAAAAAACCAAAGGCTTACTGAATTCCAATAACTATTATGCTTAATAAAATTACGATTAAACGTATCATTAACAGACTTAGAGTTAATATTACTTGTTCAACTGTTTCCATTATTTTTCGTTAAAGTCATATTTTGATTAAAACATATGTTTAAAAGTTTTATTTACTGGCCAGAAAGAGAGGCTTTTCGAAGTACAATGCCATGATCATTAATTTCTGCCTTTGGAAATTCAGTTGTTATTATTGACTGTTTTGAAATAGGTATTGAAAAACTATTTAATTTAATATCAAAATCTCAAACATGGTCAACTTATAAATATAAAAATATAGATAAATATTTAATTGCAATTACTCCTCAAGGAGTTATTTCATTTATATCAGAAGGTTGGAATGGACAAGTGAGTGGCAAACATTATTGAAAATCGCAACTTTTTAAATAATATATTACCGGGTGATGTAATTTTAGCCGATCGAGGTTTCACTATTAAGAGGACGTTACCCATGCATTTGTTGTCTCTGTCTTACCCACATTCAACATAGCAAAATGTCGTTCACTAGTTTCAATAGTGTGCTGTTAGTTTTGATATTAGTTTGAATTGACCTATTATTACCTTAGGTAAGAACATTATCTGTGCTTCAGCGTTGGCGATTTTTCAATTTTTTCAAGCATACTATGAGGAAGTATGTAGTGAAATATCACAAATTAAAAATGCTCATATCTCGCTTGAAAATTACACTAGGTTAGGATTCCATTGTTATTAATTATTGTGTGTTACGCTTTAATTAATATGTATAATTAGGCTGTGCCATAGGTTTAAAATTTTGCTTTAAATTGTTTTCTATTCTATATTTTAAAAGATTTTAAAGAAAATAGAAATTGTTATAATTTTAACATTGACTGATTTATTTTAATAATAATTAATATTATATTATATAAGTTGTATTACCTATTCATATTTTAGATTCTGATTACGGAGTGCCGAGTGATGAATGTATTGATTCTACAATGATGTGTTTTTTTTTTTTTTTGTATATGTGTGCAGCATAACTAGGTAGTCGAAATAATGCTTCAATTTCAAACTTCGTGAATGGTTTCCGTTGACAAAGTGAAAATATCCTTGATGCATTATAAGAGGTCAAAAACGTTTTCCGACAGTTTTCAATAAAATCGAGAAAAACAAAAAAAAAGTGACGGAAAAACGGGAATTTTTACGCAAAACCTATTTTCGACTAAATCAATTTTTTGATAGGTTGTACTTAACTCAAAAACTAACCACTGTAAATATTTGAATTTTCACCACATGTTTATAGGTACTATCGTTATTAATACATGGCTAAATTTTCAAAATATTTTGATTTTTTTCGAACTATTATTAATAGACCACTGGAATTTTCGATTTTTATGAGAATTTTTTTTGAAGTGTCCATAAAAAAATTTTGGACGGCCAAAATACTTAAAAATTTAATACAATAGGTTCCTTATGAGTTGTTCTTATTATAGTTAAAAGAAAATCGTTAGTCACAAATTTTTTTATTAACATTTATAGATCAAATTTTTACGATATATGTCAAAATCACTAAAATTTGCAAGTCATTTTTTAGTTGAAAAATCATATAATTTTTTGTGTTTTTATCTAAGGTTATTTAACACTACTTACGTTTTTCATTAATTTTCCTTCAAATAGCTATAGAGAAAACTCGAAACATCATAATAGTTTAAAATGTTATTAAAATATGAATTTCAGTTATTTACGAAATGGCGCCGTAACGATAACGATTTATCTTCAAACAAAATAAAATATTTGTTATAATTCAATAAGTATAAGTCGTAGATACTTGAAAATTTCACCAGTTATTTAGATTGGCATTTTCTTTACATGATATAGTAATTTTCAAAATATTTTACTTTTTTGAGCTATTTGTAGACAACTGAAATTTTCGATTTTTCTGAGAATTTTTTTTAAAGTGTCCATAAAGTTTTTTACTTATAATACTTACTTAATATATTGTAAATATATAATAATAATAATTACTTTAATACTTAAACATTTATTTCAAAGTTGCTCATAAGTTATTCTTATAGTGGCTAAAAAATTATAAGAATTTGAAGTTGCATTTGAAGTTCAAATAATGACAAAAATTCGTCAAAATCATGAATAGTTGCAAATTAATTTGTAGTTAAAATTTATAAAATATTTTGTAAAAGTAGCTAAGAGTTGAAAGTTGAATACAAGATTTTCCATAAGTTTGGATTACAATAATTATAATAAAACTTAAATTTTGATGTATTCAGGCCATTAAAACATAAACCCCCTTTTTCACCAACCACTGAAAATTATATCTTAGGCTAACAAATCATCTTCGTTCAGAATTGTTTTTCGTATACAATGATACCTATCATTGGATTCAAATTTAACCCTCCTATAATATTTAGTAGTGATCCACATCACGGCACCTAATGTACAGCAGAGCTGTAACACTTACCCGCTTTGTTATACATTTAATCAATATTTATGCAGGTAGATCACAGATATTGATTCACTCTTATGGAATGAACCATGATAAAGGTTTGTTTGAAACCAGAGACGTAGCCTGAGGGGTTCAACCCCCCTCCCCCCTTGGCCTTAAAAAAAGTGTTATTATAATGTGATAAATTTATAGTTTTTTTAATTGTTATACTTATGTATAAAATGTATTATTCAATTAGAATACAACTCGATAGATTTTAGCACATTTACAACCGCATTTATTGTCCTCTCCTGGACAATATACTTAAATATTTTAGAGGTGAGCAAAAAAAAGGTCATTAAACCTCCTCGGATAATTCCTGGCTACGTCACTGTTTGGAACCATAGAGATATAACCTAACCTACACTCTATGTTTGGAACCAGATGCGTTATAATTATAGATTTGTGACGTGACTGACGGCACACTAATCTCCTCTATTCACACCACGGACTAAGATATCTTGGTCCGTGATTCATACATAATCAAACATAAAATACATTAGACTACATAGAATCAGACATTATTTTATTCAATGCTATTGTTTTGACATAGTATAATATTATAAACTATTTAAAAACTTCTTATTACCTACTAAATAAATTGTTAAACATGTATGTATTTAGTCATAACTCATTATATGTTTAAAAAAATATTTATTAATATTTTTTATGCTATACAAGTGATAATGTGTGGTACCTATAAACTCAGATCGTATATACTTAGATATTGTATATGATCTAAGGGTATAAATAACATAAGTAAGAAATATTATGTGCAATTGTAATAATCACCAAAATATTAGTGTATTTATAGATTGTTTTTGTAAATTGAGACCTATAACACCTCTTTGTGGATCCTTAATAGAAATGTTGACTGGTTTGTTCCTCCTGAAAACAAAACATTGATTTAAAAATTTGAACCATAAGAAAATAACTAATAAGTGTTTTGATGAGTTAGTGAGTTGGACTTGTGTGCTATACTAGATCGTTCCTACTATATCTGAAGTACTGTAAAAATAGTACTGTATCATATTATATAATATATATGTTACTAATAGAATCTGTATAATTCATTAGTATACTCTTTCAAATTTAAGATTACTTCAAAATTATATTTTATATTTCCTATGTTTAGTTTACTAAATATAATAAATTATTTATAAAATTAAAAAAAAAAAATTATGATTTGTAAGATAAATTTACTATTAAGTTACTTAATCATTTTAATATTTTAAATAAGAAAAATTGATTGTTAAAATTATTTACCTTAAAATAAAGTGATAAGAAATTGTATTATGCTTATTCCCAGTGGCCACAGAAATAATTAAAAAATAATTACCATGGTAATAACAATGTGTTTTTATATAATAATTTAATGATTTTTTAGGATCATGGGTGGCTGAAGGGGAGGTGTGGGGGCTTAGCCCCCCATGGTAATATGACAGTAAATGTTATGTTGAACGCTCGTTTATCCAACATCCGCTGAGAGCTTCCTTCTAGTTTTTTTTCTAAATCAAGCACTGTAAATAGGTTTTATTATCTCAAAAATATTAAACTATGGGGTGTATAAGTGAATCAACCATTGATAAATTATTTGTTACATTTAAATCTATAACTTACAGAATTTTCATTTGAAACAGAAGAATTAATTTTATTTTTATTTAAATTTAAATCTATGAGATTACTGGGCCTCACTGAGACATACTCGTGTATGAGGTACAATAATATATACATTTATCATAAAATAAAAGATACCTGTTGTATAAAACAATAACTACAGCTCCGTCAGGCCTTTTAAAACCGACTGACTTCACAACCGATGTCTGTGTTAACTTTATACGAATTGAACCTCTAGAAATAAATTTTGAAAAATGTCCAATCGCGTAGAACATTGGCTGCTTGTAAAATTCATCTTTAGTCTTATCAACAATAATGGGCGAGTCGATAAAGTTAGACACCCAGGTCGGACCTCCCTTCATGTCTAAAGCTAAATTCCACTCCACCCATCCTTGCACCCAATGATTTAAATCCTGAAATTAAATTTTTGTTTAATTACCGATTGGTTTATTCAAAGGTTAGTAGTTAGTACATAGTACATACCTACATATCGCATAATCAATATACAAATAAATGTGTGAAACTCTTCTAATGGGTAATGTTGTTATAATATTATAATAATTTAAGTACCTATAGCTCAGAATTTTAAGAAATTTAATTTATTTAAATTAAAATTATTTATGCATTTTCCTAACTTTAGAGTATACTGTAGTAACAGTAACTAATGAGTAAACTAATGAATCAAAATTGATAATGCGACCATCAACATTTTCAGAAAAAAAAAATTTGGTAATAATCATATTGCATACGAGTCTAATGAAAGTACCACATTTTATGTCTTTTGTGTTTTTGGAAACCGTTACCAGAGGTAACCAGGGTAACCGCAAAACTTGGGTTTCCACTACATACGTGTACGTGTACGTGCATAGAAAATTATTTTCTGTGATTGGTTGGTATATATGGTAAGCTTTTGATATACCAGAAAGTTTATAAGTTCCAACCAATCACAGAAAAGTATTTTTATGCACGTACACGTACACGTATGTAGTGGAAACCCACCTTAACACTTTTTGATTCTGTGTGCCAAAACAAAGACATAAAATGTCAAAACCCTGACAGAATTTATTAAAAATATAGCTGTTAGCTTATTTTATTAACATTTAAATGATATCGATTTTGTTGTTGATATTAAAATTATTGAAACTATAAAAAAAAAATGTCCAGTTAAAAATAAAGAAACGTTTCTGTTTGTTTTTTTCAAAATTTCATATTATTATTCTATATAATTATAAGAGAAAACCACATGTAGGTACAATGGCATAAGATACACTCTGTAGTCTGTATAGCTACTATAGCTAGATATCCGGTATATATTATTAGTTATTACAATAATTAATTTAAGTATAAATTAATAAACAACCTGTCTATTTATATAAATATTAATATAGATTATATTACGTCAATGATGTTGTTTGCGTAATTTTCAGCTCTGGCCCAACTTCCCAATTGTACTTTGACGAAATCCCATGGCTTGTCACCTGGATAATGAAAATTGATTTAATAAAATTACCGATACCATTTTCATCTCTTTATGATATATATATTATATTATTATAAAATACCTATAAATTATAATTATGCCTCGATGTGTACAAATATTATATAGGTAGGTATCATACATTATTCATATTTTTGTTATGTTTATTGTTTAAATGTTTAATATTGATGAATAGTGTCAAAGTGGCTTGAAATATAAATGATGGGATACGGATAAATATAATTTATAGTAGGTATATAAAAATTATGAAAAATAGTTCTTAAAATCTAAATTTTTTGTACTTATCATACGACCATATCTAGAATAGTGAATTACAAAAAGGAAAACCAAATAGAAAAATGATTAATATTAAATTCTGAGCGGAGACATCTCTCTAAAGCAATTTTACAATAATATAATATGGTGTGGATATTTTTTCGTATTTATACACGTCACACGATAAATAGTTAAAAAAGTTTTCAATCTTTGACTTTGAGGGTGATTAAATAGAATCTACTATCTAGTATTCTAGTTTATACTTAAGAGATTCCCAGTATTTTTTAAAATAATCATTAAAAATAAATATTTTTTTTTGGTTTTATAAATGTCAACAAAAATATTTTCAATAAAGCAAATATTTGAAATCCGAAAACAAGATACCTTCATAAGTTATTTATTACACATCAAAAATACTTATATAGTTCACAATACTTTTTAAAAACATTTAAATTTAAAATATTGACAAAATTTATAAAATCTCGGAAATGTTCAAATTATTTTATAGCTAAAAATTCATAAAAAAATTAGTTTTTAATTTTTTATATTTAAAATTTAAAAATGTAATAGAAGATTCTTCATTAGTTTTTTACCTATTGTGTAAAATGTTTTTCATGTGATTCTATGAACGTTTGAAGTTCAAATTGTTAAAACGTTGCATAATGCATGATCGATTAAATTATGCTTATTATCATATTTGTTGGGCTGTTGGATTTTGGAACAGATGGTTAAAAAACCGAGGAAACTGGAAATTATTCTTTAGTCAAAAATGTATATTTATTTTAAATCTATACATATAAAATCCTAATACCACTCACTCACTGATCGCTGTATCTCAAAAACTACGCAACGTACCGACTTGAAATTTGGAATAGAGGTTCTTCTCGTATTTTCACCGTGCAATAAGAAAGGATTTTTCAAAATTCGCATTTTAAAGGGTTGCTCAAACGGGGATTTTGAGAGATTTACGAAGGAAATTGTAATTGTTTATAAATGGTTGTTATAACAAAATGATTTATTAGGTACATAAAGTTATCCTTAAAATTGGAGCACCTATCTATCTGGTATATCTTATTATATTACAATATGATACATTTGTTTTTCGATAGAGCAGTTACATTACTATGAAAACCAAATACGACAAAGATCGGGAATGAATAAATAATAATAATAAATGTATTATTATTCTTCTTTTCGACAACGCTTCAACAGCGTTTTACACCTAAAAGTAGTTTTTCCGGGCAACGCCGGATAATTCAGCTAGTATAATATAATATTATACGTGCATAAAAATTAAAATATCCTGAAGAATGGAAAACAGCAATAATTTGTTTTTACCTATACATAAAAAAGACGACATACAAATCTGTAATAATTAATAATAACTGAGGGATTACTCTACTCAACATTACAAAAAAACCTTAGAAGATTACCTTGTGATGCTTCAGTGTTCATTATGATTTTGTCACCAAAGTTTTTGTGTACTTCATTCAAAACTTTAACAGGAACAATAAAGTCTAAGTACCAGTGCACTGCTATTCCGTCAATGTATTTTGAGCACTGTTCATCGCTCATAAGCTGTAGCATATAAAAAAAAATCGTTTTGCTTTTATTTATTATAATATACAATTTGTTTGACCAAATTATTTATCAATGATTACAATTAATATTATTAATGTTTAGGTATTTTAAGAAATAATTATTTAAAGGACCATATTTATAATGGTTACTTATTCACCTGGCCTGGGCGACCTGGGTATAAGTAGTAAGTACCTTATAAAAATAGGTAAGTACTTATATAATATACTTATATTCTTATATTCAATTTTTCCTATAATGTTAATAATCCTTATACATATTACCTAAATAAATATATATAATAGAGCTCAACAGACTAACAAAAGCTACAGAATAAGGCCCAAACGCCTAATTTTAATAAATTTTCTGAAAACTCTTAGTATTTTATTTAACCTCTACTCTATTTTTAATACAAATTCTGAATCTAATATAAAAATTATAATCACTTTTATTTTTAAAACACTTAGGAGATGAAAGCTTTTTAGACACGGTCACTGTTTTAAGATTAAACGTACGGTACTTATTCATACCATGTACCTAACTACGTTGGGGAATAGGGACAAGCACCGCGTTTATAGCGATAAGATGTTGAAATAAATATGGACTGACTGTTATTTACCACCAATTATTTCTAGTATGGACTGGCTATTTTCTCGTCATTTTTCTATTTTACTAGCTAATAAAAATAAATATTTATAGCTGCTTCTCTCTGCCCACTGTCCAAGTGGTGACCACTCTATACACTATTATATACATTATTATTATTTAAATTTTAAATAATTAATATCTTATGCACGATAAAAATCTACATAATATACCTGTTAAAATGATTTCTATATACATTGTACAATGTACATATTATTGTTACAGTACTATAATATACAGTACCATTTTCATCCACCAAGGCAATACGATCCTTTGGTCATCGATAGCGAATAACAGTGTGCTGTTATGTTCAGAACTCCTTAATCGGGGCCCCATGTGGCGTCCGATCCATTCTCGGTGAGACATCGGAGTCCAACCCATAGAATTGAATCGGTTCACGGGCACGATACCATTGAGTGGTTCGTTACCAGTGGTCAGCGCCCAGAAAGTCAAGTTTTGTTTGAGGTACTCGTCTAAAAATCTTCAACATATATCGACATACGAAATAATTGATGGGTGAAATTTATAATTGTGTTTAGTTATAAGTGTTACCTATAACTTATAGTTTATAAGATATAGATTATTGGTATAAATACATTATTTATATAACCTGTGTGTATGTGTGTGTGTGAACGATTTAAAGGATAAGGGCCCAAATACGCTTTTCAAAATTCTCTTTTTATTTTTTCATTATAAAAAAAATTGAGCGTTTAAAATTTGGATGATATTTGCAATATTAAACTCATAATTCTGTAAAATGCGGGTTAAGTTTGGTTACCTTGCTAATATGATACTAAAAATTATTCATATTGTACAGTAAATCATTTAATAGGAATATAGGTAATTTGAAGTTTCATTACTTAATCTACAAGAAAAATTTAAAATGCATATAATAATATGTGTTTAGGTAGAACAATCGCGACTATGAATTACGATGATAATATCACAGATTAAATAAAGTAAAAAATTAAGTAATTAACGGCCGTATACATAGTCAGTGCGTTACGGGTCACCTAAAAGTGCTTAGGTGTTACCTAGCTACGGGACACTTAACCAGTACTTAGCTAACACTTAATTTTCATATGCATAATTAGAA
>VUJU01000993.1:0-72204 GCA_009835225.1 Aphis craccivora | reverse complement strand
CGTATCAAATATCAAATACGAAAGTTGTATCGTATAACAAAAGTTATAAATTACGACTTTGAAATTACAAACTTATTTTGATACATGATGTTTGAAAATGTTTGGAATCACTTATATATTTATTACCTGACTAATAGGAGGCAACTAGTACTAGACCCTTTTCGTTTATGATAAAATTTAGGGTACGTCGGGAGGCAACTCGTATGTAGTCGGGAGGCAATTCGTATACAAATTATGGGCCTTTTTGACTTCGGGAGGCAACTAGTGTGCGCCCCTTTTTGTAACTATAAATATCTTTAAAGCAAAAACATATTTATTCGATGTTCGTTATTAGCTATTTATATAATTTTAAGTAGATATGGTAAGTGGTTTAGCCATTAAGTTAACACAATGTATAATTTCAAGGGTGTTATCCCATGCCTACTATTGTCTTGTTTTTAATAGCATAAATAATGCTATCGATTTTTCATCTTCGTAATTATAAATTATGTATATACATAACTATATGTTTAGAGTGTATTTAAATAACTTAAAACCTGTCCAAAAATATACTCATAAATAAATTGTCTGGACTTAGTTGTTAAAACATTGTTCATCCCTAATATGTATATTGTATGATGAAAGCTCAACGTTTTAAAGACTAAATTCGCAACGATATACGTTTAATTTAAAGGACCGATGAACTCTGTTTAAATTAATTTTTCAAACACGATGATTAATCATAGTCTTCAGGTTTAAAACGAAAATAAAATACGAATTCATGACCAGCTGGCCTGTACGAAGAATGTGCTTTTTAATATTTTCGGGAATGGCATTTGGACATCCTTGGCAATAAATTTCTTTTGAATTTGCCGGCCGCTCGTCAAATATTTCGATATGTACGATTATCTCAAAAGTAAAAATTAATAACGATTAGGTTTGCTAGTTCCGTATTATACCTAAACATAAATGCAAATATGGTTGTGTAAAAAATCAAATTTTTACCCAAAATATGACTAGAAGCGTCTATATTTATATCATTAATAAATTTATTATTCGCAAAAATAGCATAAAAACTAAAATACCACCGTTACATTTTTCAGCATGATGATTTTAGATCTATTACATGATTATTCATCTGTTGTTTGATTGAAGAATGATTCCATATATTTCCTTACCTGTTAACAGTATTAACTTAGAAAAAATATATTGAATTTTATTTTAAATACTTATTTTGTGATTTTAAATTTCAAAATTCAAAAACACAAAAAAAAAGTTGAAGTATACTATTTTCGTTTTTAACTTTAAGTTGGCACTACTCTTAGATTTAAAATAATATCATTAAAATATTTAAAACCTACTTTAAACAAATTTTGATACCTGAAAATAAACTCTTTCCGATATTTAATGTGATCGTAAAAGAATTTTAAGTTATTTTTATAGTGTAATCAAATACTTTTTCATTAAAATATTTAACAAATACTTATTCATAAAATATTTAATTAAGTAGGTACCTATCTAGTTTTTGAGTTTATGGCATACATCAATAAATCGCCTTATAAAATTATGTGTCATTTAAATGTTTAAAAAAATAGCTTTATTTCTATAATTAACTTAAATATCGTGTTTTTCTAAGTTAAGCACTAGGAGATTCGCACTATTCTTTCGGATTATATTATTAATCGGTGTATCGTCAAAGAATTTCTCCATAATTTATCCCAATAGCCTCCGACTGACACAAACTTTTTCCGCTTCATCCGAGTGCTGCAGTTGTCGTTTATTTATATAAATTGTTTACTGCATCAAATTCTTTTTCATTTCACTAAATCATTTTGTTTTTCTTTGACTTCGAACTGTTCTCAGTAAACTTTCAAAAAGGGCGTGAGCCTAGTACCATTATATTTTCTAATAAAGAAATACGTAAACCATAATATAAGAATATTTTTTATGTGATTGTTTTTTACACCAAATGTTTGATTTTTTTTTACTCAAACGCAAACCTTTTGTTAGATCTCAGAATGCAAAACTTCGCCGTATTTTGTTTTTACATGTGGACAAAATAACATTTTGTATTACAATCGGTAATATAAATCTATACACAAAGAGATTTGACATAAAAAAAATGTTACTCTTAGTTTTGCGCGTTATAAATATTATTGCTTGGAAATAATATATTTTGACGAAAACACTGTTGTTTAGAATTCGATTTAAAAACCACATAAAATTAGATAACAAAATATTGTCCATCTTTATCTCAAGATATATTTTTAAACAAGTCTAACTAAATGGACAGTAATTTATCCTTTTCTTATCTAAAAATAAAATTATTATCAGAACTTAACTTCATCAATGGCAAAGAATTATAAGAATTGCAATACGTATATTATAAATGTTATAGAAGTACTTTAATATTACCTTGTAGCTTAATTAATAGTCCAGTAACGAGCAGTTTGGTAAAATATGATGATGATAATAGTGCCAGACACGAAACCATATTAGGCTCAGGTAATATCTGTTTATAATAATTGATTATAATTTTCATAGTATAATATAAAATATTATTACTCATAATAGGTACTGGAATAAATTTAACCACGACCGCGATGTACCTAAATAGCCTATCCAGGACCCCGTGTCCAATCGAATATAAATTATTATTCTTATTACAAGTAACGAATAAATTTATATTTATTCATTAAAATAAGCTATTTAAACTATGATAAGAAATATGAACGATTTAATTTTTTTATTAAAATAACATACAATTTTTTTCATATTTTACATATTTGCGTAAGCCGTAGGATATAACGCATATTTTTGTTTTTATTTCAACTTTAAGCTTATATTTTCAATTTAATTAGGTAAATTTAAACTTTGTACTGATAAAACTGTTTTTAAGACCACAAGTAATAATTTGTCTGCTATACGTCGTAAATTGACCTGTACTATAATAATAACAATAGTATTATAATATGGTAGGAATTGTTATAAATTGTAAACTAAATGTTTTCTAAAAAATATAACTTAACCTTCCGGATAACTATCTACTTACCTATTAGTACCTAATGTTAGTTATTTAAGCATCTCATATCGGAATAATTTTTCATATGCAAATATGTAATAAATTATATCTTTGAGTTTTGATTTCAAATATATCTTTTACAAGGACGTACTCAATAACGATTGATGAGATACACTCGAAAACAATTATACAGCAAAGATAGTTTGTCAGTTTATTTTTAGTTTTTAAGGATCCTTAGCTTGTTAAAATATATTGCTCCAAATTTGAAAAATCTCATTAAAATATAATATATAAAATGCTCTAAATGTAAAAAAAAAATGAACACTGACGGATTCAAGATAAAAGATACCGACTAAGCTGATTATAACGCCGTGCTGTGAAGTTATTCGCCCAAAACCATAAAACCTTAAAACCGCACGTCACGTTTATATTTCTTACAACCTTTTTGATCTATTTTTCATCTTAAATCACAACCATTTTTTGTTGTAAATGTGAAAAGGGCAAAACAAAAATACTATTTGCAATCATGCAGCCTCGATAATATTATGAAACAGTGAATGTTACGGATCCAATATAGGTATTATTACATCGAAATAAAACTGTTTTATCTCTCAAATCGCCCATCATATTTTTTATTGTTAAGTTTAAAAAAACATTCACTACGTTTTTGTAATTTTAATTTTATTTTAAACAGGATTCGATAGTTGTTGATATTTTGTATTTTTCTAATGAATCTCTATTTATTATTATTATTATTTATTTATTTATTTATTTTTTTTTTTTTTTGAAAAAATACACATTTATATAGTCTATATTTAATATGATACAATAATAATTACAATAAACAGCAATATTTGATAATAATATTATGTACAAGGTGTAATGACATATGATAGAAGGAGCCATTATATGACATTATCTCAAGTACTAAAACCCTCTTTAATATATATTTTTTTAGAATGGCTAGATAAATAAATTACGATACCAATTATAAGGTCAAAAATAGTATCAAAGGACAAATTGGAAATTTATGAGTTGTGTAGATGTGCATACAAGTTTGAAAAGTAGATACGAGCAAGAGTTGGTAGAATGCTAATTGTGGTCATTGACCATTGTGTAAACTGTAAAGTTTAGTTGCTTTAATTTTTTTTTACGTTAATAATTTTATGTCGTGTACGTATACTGCATAGTGTATTGCCGTTAAGTAGGTAACTTATAACAGAAAAAATAAAAAATCAATCTTAGCGAAGTCGATCATTAATGAAAAATAAGAATTGAATATTATTGTATTGTAACATAATTGAAAATATAATGAATAGTGATATACAATAAACTTATAATTAAACTAAATAATTAAAAATGCAGTTAAAAATATCGGTATACAAATGAAATAGAAATATACTTCAACCGTAATATAATTAAATGATTTTTAATATTTCAAATGTTATTAAATTAATTTTCTTTTATCTTTGAACTAATAAAAAATTGCTTTTTATTTACTTTTTATATACCAGGTTTTAAGTTTATCATACCATTTTTGAAACTTTAGGAAAATAATGATTCTTGTTTTTAGTAATCAATAATTAAATTGAATCAAATATTTTAATATTCAAGTTGAGTTATGATTTAGATCGATAATTAAATACTTTCTATTTTGCCAAAATACCTAACAGTTTTATACCATTAGAAAAACGTCTAGAATCTTTAATTTTTGTTTATTCCTATTGATAAATCTACACAAATATTTTCAAACTTTATTTAATTTAGTATGGAAGAAAAACTATATTATTACATCTTTTAAAATCGCTCTAGTCTTCCCAATTTAGAATCGCGGATACGAGAGGAAAATATAAATCGCAAAACTATATTAAATTACAATATTGTATTATAATACATTTCGAAATTCGATTGCTTGACAGCTGTGATCACGAACCTACCTCGAATCTAACCAACGTGGTATAGAATAATAAGCATAGGGCTCGAAATCTTATTTTAATATGAATTTATTATTTTTTAAATTAACATTCGTTTCAATAAATGTTCAATAAAATACCTATTTTTTTATTTGAAATATTTTTACTTACTTTCATTATTTATTCTTTATTTTTAATAACAATATTTTAGGTTAACTAAATTTCACACTTATCACTAAAACACTAAGTACTAATTTTAATTCGTGAAGAGAAGTTCCCGCCCAAAACAATAGTTATGAGCTAAATATATCCAAATTATATCTAAAATTAAAATTATTTTTAATATTATGTTATACAAATGAATTACAATAAGTAATAAAATCCACTCGTCTTAGTAAAGGAAAAACATGTATTTTTAGCAATTACCAGTTTTTCTTATTAAAAAACACCAATTGTTCATTATCATTGTATACATTATTTCTTGGAACATGTCAAGTACTACAATTAAAAAAAATATTTATTACGAAAATAACGTTTTTAGTTTTCCGTGTATTAGTTGTACCTACAGCACCGTGTTATAAACCGTGCATCCTGTTATTTATAATTACATTTGATAACATTGATAAAAAGTTGTAACACTTATAATGTTAAAATATAATCAGTATTATTTCGATGAAATGGAAACCCAACAGGGAGTAATTGAATTTATTTAATACGTTGTATTCGTTTCAGTGATAATATATTACTACTATCAAACGCTATGTGTTTTTGTGAAAAGTATAAGTTATACGACGACTTTTCCACTCGATTATATTACTGGGAAAGGGGATCAGTATAAAGCATTTTTCGCGACAAAGTTGGACGTGTCCCGTAACGCCAACTTTTGTATAAAACTTTTAATCGAATTCGAAAATTTTAATTGATTCCCTCTCAGCAACTCTATACGTCCGCATATAATTTGTATCCAATTTACGATTAATATAATATTATTGTGGAAGTTTCTCCAATAGAAGTTTCTATAATCAATCTGAGAACAATATATTTTATTAATTCAATTTAAAATTTATTAACCACATTCACTTATTGTCCCAGCCTTTCAGGTATTTTATCAGGATATGCACAATATAAATAATTTTAAATTTCAAAATAGGCCTGGCCTATCGTGCGTTTGGTTGTTTGATGAATACAATTTGAACACATTCACTTAACTGGCTTTCTACTTAACTGCAGGCTTTTAAATTCAAATTTATAAGTATTTGCGCTCATCCACAGCATACCTCTTTTTATTACCTACCTATCCTATCAGTGAAACAAATAAATAACAAAGATTAATTTACATCTTTACATCTCTACATCCCCTGCAATGTTTTGTTCTTAACTTTATTTAACTATATGTAGTACAAGTATTTATTTTTCAATCATATTTTGTTTTAATTTATGTTCATTAATTTAATGGTTTCGATTAAATTAATGTCAAATTTATCACAGAACATTATACGTTTAAAAAAAAAATATATACCTATTAAATGTTAAACCTAAAAGCTTATAAGGCTAGTCGTATCCAGTAAAATATAAATTAATAAGTTCTAATACAGATTGTTTCATTGGACATTCGATTTTAATGTTTTTAAATTCATTTTCCCGCTTACGGCTTTTCCAACATTTTTAAAATTTAAAAAAAACATAGTATTCCTCAGTAGTATTTCTAAAACTTTTTCATGATTTTATTATATATTTTTCAACATTTTTAATCATTTTTTTTAACCTTAAAATGCTACTTTTGAGGAGTCAACAATGTCTAACTAACTACCAGTGATTACAGCACTGCAATCAATTATTACTTATATATTTTCAATACTTATTTCATTACTAAAAATGTTTGTTTTGTTTTTATTTATAACGATTGATAATATATTAATTGACCCTAATACAGGGCCCTTTTGATGTAAATCAAAATGTTTCTATTATGTTTTATCGGATGCAGTAGCTCACGAAATAAGTAAACGAATAAAATCCCATCAAGGTAATATATATATATATATATATATGCCATATAATTCAATGTTTACGACATTATAGCGTTGGGCATATTATTATTATCTACGAACAAGTCCAAGTAATATAATATAGTTAGAGTATTATGAGGCGATAAATTTCACTAACGCTAATCTCGCATTGTCCAGCTATTTATTATAATAGTATGTACGTGTAATACGCTAGGCGTCTTCACGTCTATATACGAGTTCTCTCCAAAAGCGGAAAAAAAATAAAAAGCAGACGGAGATGAACGTAAATAAATTGAATTACTAATTTATATAAAAGGTAGAGTGGTAAACAACGCTAAATATCATATCTTACTAAGACGACAATAGATTGAATGGTCTCAATAATGTAATTATATTATGGCAATAATCATATTATGCATATGGAACTGTCAAACAAACGCTGTATAGCAATAATAGTTCAAATAAAATAATAATAACAATAATAATATAGTACAACTCAAAATAAATATGTATCGTAGCGACTAGGTCAACGGATTAAATTCAAGAAACAAATAAAACAGTTAGTATTCATCTCTTCCTTTTTGTATGGAGTAAATTTTAATTCCCAGCCGCAGCTGTAATCACACGGTCCCAGACCATTTTCCACTTATAAAAAAATACATTTACCTCGTAGGTACTTACTACGAATTCAAGAAAAACACACGCGGTATCTGTATACCATATTACCATACACTATACGCATTTGTGTACATTTCAGGGAGGCTTCTTGACAACATTTAAATTAGCCCCTTATTTTGTTTCGGTATACATATTTGCGACATTTACATTTGTTTTTTTTCTCTGTTAAAAATTGTACACTAAAAAACACTTTGATTTTGGTGATCTAGAATAGACTATTTCTTCGTTTCTGTTGAGTTTGTAGCTTATTACGTATCATTTTTCATTTTACTCGAAAATGCTTTGTAATATATTTTCGATATGACTCTTATTGAAAAAAGTTCGGTATTTTCTGGTCATACAGAGAATAAAGAAACAAATAATATTCATTTTTTTTTTACGTATGACTAAAAATGAATATAAATCGAATGATCGTTGTAGCTTATTTACTCAAAAACTATTCGACCGATTTTAACGTTTCAGATATTGTTTTAAGAAATATCCGGAAAATTTAGAGATTAAATCGAACTGCTTTATCTATCTCTGTCGAATTTGTCCACGTAGTTAGGCGTACACCGACACGGATTTTCCCGTGAAACCGAGGAGATACACCGCTAAAACCTGAAAACATCGCCCGCCACGAAGGAGGTCGGGTTGTAGAGCAGCTATATAGTATACTATATTATATTATATCGTAAAATGTTTGTAAAAAAAAAAAAAAAAAAAAAAGCGCGTTTGTCGCCAGCTGCGGGGTGACTCGAGGCTACGACGATGGGGGTATACAGAAAGCCGGCATGCCGACATAACGTTATACGCGTACGCAAAGGCGTACCTATATGTGCGACTGCGGTTATTAGCATAATATACGATGTTATGAAAACCGAAACTCAAATGTTTGCTCGGTCGTACTACGTACATACAATATTATAGAATATTATTTTACGTATATACGGTACCTATGCTGTAGTACAACAGCTGTAATGCTTACCCACAGTGCACCGTCGTCGTACGTAACACGCGCACATGCATAATACCCGTAGATAGAGCGTATTACGGTACGTGCGCGCACGACTCGACAGGATTTAATTAAATTAATTAAATACGAACGCCTTGCGTACGGGTTAGGTACCTATTGGGTGTGGGTATAGGTCAGGACACGATTTCGCGTAAACAATAATTCACAAAACTGTACGTAACATCGCGTTAACGCACGATATTATTATTATTATAGACATAATAAAATACTCACTCAGGTATTATAAATGTGGCGCTTCGTATACGATATGATATAATATGTGCCACCGAACCGACTGACAGAATGTGTAATTAACAAACCGTGTAGTGCAAACACTGTTATTTAAATTAATTAATTAATTTTTAATGTTTAATAACACGCTTTGTTACTCGGTTATAATTGTTTATTATTTAAACAAATAATCAAAAAGATAATAAAAATATTAAAAATATATATTTATATTATTTTATTTATGTTATAGCCCGTATGTATTATATATTCTTACGTGGTCGTGGCATATTATATTAAACCTGTTAATGTGGTTTTGAAAAATGTTTCGTGAAGACTTTTGACGTATTTTTTTTTTTTTTTTTTTTTTTTAACTCGATATATAGATTAAGATTTTTCACTGGGAATTATTGGTTTTACACGATGAATTATCTATCGATTTTACATTGGCGTATATTTTTTTAATTTTTAGTCTAGGCACTTCTTCTAATAAAGTAAATGCTAGATTCATTGGTAAAAATTTAAAAAATTAATAACGTTATATTGTATAAATTATTTTGGTAACCTAAGTTACCATTAATATAGAATCAATACATCAATAATAAATCAATATATCACTATACACATTTACTAAACAGCAACTTGTCCGATTTTTTTATTTTTGTGTCAAAATACACTTTTATAGAAAAATATATTTTTCGATACACACTATCGTGGTTATTCTTGGTAAGTGAAATTTTATCAGGTCTGATTTTTGAAGAATAAGCTAGGGGAGGCGTTAAAGGATTTTCATTACAACTTAATTTGGATTTTTAACTTTTCCTGATTAAATATTAGGTCTAAAGGTAAATACATTTTACAAAGAAAAATAATAATTAATAATTTTATTTTGATAAATGTCCTCCCTCCCCCACAATCAAAGGTGTATTTTTAAAATTAGAACATCCATGCTATGAAGGCAATATGAAGGCTCACGTCTATGACTATGACGCCTGGACGGATTGTCACGCCTTATTGTTGTACGTCTACGGCCCGGTCAATATTGTCAATATTGTTATTGGCGCAGACCAAATATTTTCCCTCGGCGGTAAACAAACAGCAATACGTTATTACTGTTTAAATACACTCGACGTGGTAAAATGTGTGCATTCTTAAGTAGTTATTATTTGTGTTTTGTATATATTGGGTAATACATTTTCCGTTCGGCTCGATAGATTGAAAACCACTAAGACTGGTAGAAAAAAATTACGAAGTTCTACCCGTGTGTTTTTTTCACAATCGTAAGCTATAAATTTGTTAGAAAATATCAAAACAAAATGAAAACGATAATTCAAATGTTGCTGTAGACTCCCGAATTTCTGACATAATAATATTATAGTTGTAGGGCTTGCTACAAAAAAAAAAAAACAGAAAAATTCATTATTTGATACTATTTCAAGGATAATGATCAAAAAACACTTTTATGCTATGACATGTTTTTTCTTTAATTATATTTATTTATAGTTATGAATTCTTTAAAAATATACTAGACATGATGTATAGATACTATTGATTTATGTGTGCCCTATTATATGAATTTCAGCAAAATATAAATAACTTGACCCGAAATGGTTTTATCTGATTTTTCCCCAAAATTATTATTTTTTTGTTACTTACGAAATAATGTTTTATATTATTTTAAATAAAACAATAATGCAATCTACATTATGTTAAAATTGTATCATAATTTACATCTTATCTGATTTTTGCACCAAAAAAAAAACCAACTTAGTTCGTGTACTTTAAAAACTATACTTATACAATAGGTATATAACTGACTAGTCTGGTTGTTGTGACCACTTATAAGGATTTTTTTCTTTGTTTTATTCCATATAAAAGTGCATATTCGAAAAAAGTGGACTTTTCCTGCTGTACAGCAAGCCCTTTAATTGTTCGATACAAAGAACTTCCTTGCATATAACTATAATATAACAAAATCTTAATATATATTTTTATGGAACCAGAAATACCTATTTAATTATGCATTAATTTTTAACAAATGGTGCACACAATATTTCATGTTTAAAATAGGACTGTCTTTTTTCAAAGCATTTTTTTCGACAAAATACCATTAAGAATTTGAGATGTATGTTTCTCGTAGAGCTATGACTGTAATTTTTTTTTATTTTAATTTAAATAAAACAAACAAAAAAATTTGTGTGGAAATATATATCTGAAAAAATGGAATGAAATTTAAAACTCATCGTATCTGTACATGGATGAACAATTTTTTTTGAACTTTATAACAGTAAATGTTTGAAATATCTAAGCGCCATGTAATAAATTTTATTATAAATGTTACCGAATAAAAACAAATTTTCCCACGCTTGGAAAAATCGTAATATTCTGAGAAATGAGTCGGGGAATTAGATAAATGTAGAGTTTGTGGTGAACTGGACGGTGTTATAATTAAATAAGCACATGACCCAAAAAAAGGGCCTTATATTATTTTAAGTAACATCAGCTCTATACTCGAAACGCAATGCCCCTGTTTAACCATTGATTTATATACACACGTCTAAACGATCTAACGCCGTTAATATTTTAATAGACCTAAATTCATTTTGACTTAATATGCAGTTCTTAAATTAGTAACTATTTTTTTTTAAATCGTCTCAATACCGATTTTCCTCATTTTTTGCAATTCTATAAAATTCATAAATTATATTTCATTACAACCTTAATTATGATAATTGTTCACTAATGCCAGATACCTATTTAGGATAGAGGAGGTAGTAAATTGTGTTTTAATAACAAAAATCACTTCATAGTCAACACTCTCAGACCTTGATTAATAACTGATTTTTTTTTTTTTATTATTATTTGAAAAAATATTATCTAAAGCCATTAAACAGCATTAAACTTATATTGAACTTAAAAACTAATTATGCGATTTGAGATTAAAATATTGAAAAACAAATGTCAGCACAAACAATACAATATTTTCTTCTATTAATTATTAATTAAGAAAAAAAAATGAAATAAACGAATTGAATTGATTCTACTACAGAACACAATAGTTATTCTCGTATAGTGTATTTTTGGGGAGAAAATGATATTATCACTGGTGCTTTGAGTCCTAAATTTTGACGATTTCAGTGTAAACTGCAATATTTGAAATTCAAACCACATACAATGTCGGCCATTCGTGATGTATGGATTTTTTGCTACTGTTAAATATATATATATGTATAAGATACAGTGTATCACCGTTAGAACCAATTTTTCGTTGGACCGTTTTTTCACATGAAAATGTAATACCATAACATGACATTTCCAACACACATTCGTCTCAAATAATAATTTGACGCCAAATGTGCTCACTATGTGCATATGAACGCGCTTTCATCAGTCATCACTCTTAAGTTCAGGCGCCATAAAAGGGTGAAACATTTGATTCACGTAGCTTACAAAAATAGATTCAAAACATTTTCGATAGAATAATATTATATACAATGCGATATTTTTTTATCGCAGAACACACAATATATACCATAACCACGTTCTAACATAGCCTATCCTTATCCTCATATCCAGCGGTGTATACAACAATTTAGTATGACTGGAATGTGGAGAAATTTTTGGAAAATAATTAATTTTTTTAAACAGAAGAAAATAATGTTAAATTAATTGTCTGCTATTTATTAAATGTGCAACAGTATAGGTCGTTATGTTTGCAGTTCTTAGCATCAAAAACTACTTGATCGGTTTTGATGAAAGTTTCAGAGTTTGTTCATAAGATATATTATGTGGGAAGTTTAGTGAATAGTTTGAACCGCATTTAAAAATATACAAAGTGCTATATCCAAATCGCCACGGGCGGATAACCAATCTCGATCGAATTAGTTCATACAGCGAGATACACGGATGCCGTTTTTCCCGTGAATAATACCGTATCTTATGATTTTTCATTTTTTCTGAGTGCAGTCAAATTATAATAAATCTAGTAGGTACCTCTATATTAATTTAATATAACTTTTAAAATATATTTTATATTTATAATATATGTTATTTATGTACACATATTAATACGTTCTATTATTCGACTGAGATAAAAACAAACACAAAAACGAATTCGATTTAGTTTGTTGTTATTACTTATTTACAAACAAAAAAGTTTTCATACGAAATCAATATTTATTTTTAAACGAACGCTCAGAAATTCAAATTAATAAAAAAAAATTGAAACTGTATACATCAATGTAACATAATAATAATAATAATAAAACAACAACAACAAAAAAGAAATATCTAATAAATAACAATACAATAATAAGTAGTTAAGATAATACGTAAAGGCACGTCTGGAGAGTCGGATTACAGTTGTATTGTAACAAAAAGATAACACTGCGTTATAGGTATTAAAAGGGCAATGTAATATTAAATTACTCGTAAAACATTGTAATAGGTGTGGACGTATATATTTCTCAACGACTGCAAGTGATTACACTGAATATTTTACGGTCTGATACCTCTGTTGTACAGGTACCTATGGCCGCGAAAACAAACTTTTCACCGCCGACAGTGCTGACTGTTCGTGTAAACAACTGGGTCTTCGAGACCGGATATTTACCGTCGATGTTTATTTTCAATATCCGGCATGCTTATATCTAGCTGTCGAGACATATATTTACAGTCGTATACGTACATTTTTTATGTGTACTCGAAATATCCTCGACCATTGTGTATATTTCATACGGCATGATTCATCAAGCATGCTCATCCCCAATTTTTCTATTTTTAATGACTTTATTCAAATCAGATCTATAGAACTCACTCATTAGCTTATACTTCAGAAAAATAATATCTTACATTTTTATTTCGTTTAAAAAAAGACCTGTGGCTATACAACGTCTGTTTTTCAAACAAGTATCAACATTTTATACTATAAGTTATTAATCAGAAATGTTGGAAAGTATTGATGCACCTAAATCGGAATTCGAATAAGTAGTTGCTAAGTTGTTAAAACTTATTTACTTAGTTATTTTTCTTAGAAAAATGTTTTTAAAGAAATATAGTAATAAGATACACTGTTATATAGGTGATATTGGATTAATGTTTATTATACTCAAACGATTTATATAAATATTATAAGATGTTGATACATTAATATATTTAGTTACCTACTAAAGTTCCAAATCATCATAACATCTATACTTAACTCTCTATCAACCCCGCGCGTGAACTTATTATCTTTAATGCACCAATTAAATAAAAAATACATCAACATTTTCAAAATAATCTTCAGATAAGTAATTTTAAGGAATAAAGAATGATTTTTATTGGAAAAAAATAAGTTATAATTGCCACATAGATCAAACTTTAAATTATTTTAAAAAATTGAATAGTTTAAAATATGACCTTAAAGTATTCTCAATAATAATTCCAAAAATCAAAATTGTAATAAATTCATCGTTAAATAAAATTCGAGTGTGCATGTTGGGTGAATCACTGTATAACCTATATGTTGTATTGATTTTTATCCGTTTTATTTTATATTAAAATGTATTCATTAAGATTGACAATTCGCACAAATAATTTTTTTTAAGTTATCAGAGACCAAAACTCGAATTTCATTTGCTTATATAATGTTATGGACTCAAAGATTTAACAATTATATAAAGTAGAAATTTAACCGGTAAAAATCTTAATTCGTCATATCTCATTAACGTATTCTGAAGTACACATTTATTCAGTATACACTACCTTTGCTTCAATGAATTTTTGAATATTTTCATATCATTTATCATAAAACTACATAAAATAACTGTTCTATATTCTTATATACATAATTGCAACTGAAGTCCCAATGTCATGTATCTATATATTTATTTAATTATAATATACTCGTATATTTAAATACCATTATTAATTTTATCCCCATTATTACAACAGTTAACAAATAATTGGATACAAACAATAAAAAATTAAATTGTACCAAGTTAAATTAGTACATCAAGTCGATCTATTATTGACTTAACCTCAAAAAAAGTAAATTTGTTCACACCCCTTCGATCAACTAATACGCAGTACACAGGTGATAATTTTTAAAAATTAGCGAGGTTAAGTTATTAAGTTAGACATGCGTTTAAATTGTTATTTGTAGACTTCCACTTCCTATTATATGAGGATCCAAGTAATTAGGTCATACTTGAGAATAGAACGAACAAGCAAGTAATAAAAATAAATATTAGGTAAGCTTGAAGTTCATGCATACAAGCTATATTATTAACAATGTGGTTGCGTCAAGTTGACTTTGAATCAACCATTAACCATATTGCATGGGTAAAGACGGTAAAGTGGATTAAATAATTATATATAACATGTTGCATATAGTAAAATACTAGAATTATTGGGAAATGACATCAATGAAACCTCGGGAATTGTCGTTAATACTCAAAATTAGCCTATCATTGGAAAATATTTTTTTAAAAAGGATTTTATATTTGATGTTATTTTATCTTTAACCGATCAATGACATTTATTCCAAAAATGAGGTCAACGATTATACATAGTACGAGTACCTATATAATAATTAATAACTATATAATACCGTTATTTTCTGTGCGCGTGTCACTATTTTTAAGTCTTCCGCTCGCTTTTTAATATTATTGTCGTATTCTATAAAAGTAAAATAAAAATATTGTCTTCTTTTTTAATAATATTTCCAATTATTGCTTCACATTTTTCCTTGTATTCGGTACTTTTAATATTATGTACAGGTAATTAAACTTATATTTACATAATTCGCGATTTAATAAATGTTTTATTTATTATAACTCATAACTACCTAATCATAACAAATGATTATTTATAATACAATAATTTTAATTTAATATACATGTAGCACACACGAATTACCTATTCCCGTAGATGCTAATCAAGAAACGATTTAATATTATTGCCACTGGAATAGGAAGTACACTATTCCAAACAGAAACTAATTTAAAATTAAACATCAAACATCAATGATTTTATACTTTATTAAATTTGATAAAGATAGTTTGAGTTTTACATATCCGAATTATATTATATATATGTTTGTACCTACCTATAAATTATTACTTTAATCACCCATACATTTATTTTTATAGCTACTGTCAAATAACGATTATTAGATTCATATAATATACGTAAATGTTTGCGCCGATGCATAGTTTAATTTTTAATCGTAAGAATGTACTTGATACTCATGTGTTACTTATCTGGCCATTGACGTCAAAAACTAGAAAACGTATACAATTCCAACGGTTCTCAATTTTCAAGAGATATAACACTTCCCACAGCAACGTCTTTGACCGTAACATATATATCAGGTACATACATATAGGTTATAAAACATACATTCGCGACTAGGCGAGCACTATGCAAATAATGGAAGAGATTCGATAATGTTTTATTGATATTGTAGTGTGTACAATGCGTATATATTGTATACACATTGGTTCGGTTGGCAAACAGAAATTATCGCTGTCTTTGATAAGTTATACTCAAAACGGACGTAAACAGCACAATCCGTTACAGAAATCCGGGGCTTTTGCGAATCATAGTTTTGAACAAGCACACTGCCTACAGCTAACTGTTTACCGAACGGCCCGCAAATCGGTTTAACGGAGGAAAATTCATCATCCGGGCTCAACCTCATGCCTTGTTACTAAACATATTCCAATGGCGTAGTCGAGAATATTTCTCTATTGTGATTAATTACTAAAAGTAAAAACTTAAAATTACACATTCACGCCTACATAAGCATGACTAGGACCACTTTACTACAAGTGCGAAGAATATAATACAATTTACTAAGAAATTCTTCTCGTCTTCATCTAAGTTACGCTTAGGATATGGATGCAAAGAGGCAGGCGAGATCAAAAATTGACGGGAACACTACAGTATTTTTTTGAGGAATAGACTTATTATTTTCCAAAATCATTACCAAATTTAAAATGGTAAACATAAATTTAGTTGATTAGTTTTATTTTTACCCACCTTCGACCTTCATTTGTCTTCGTTTTTACGTCAAAGAATATATATTGATTACTTCGTTTTATAGATCCAAAAAGAAGGAAAATACTAATGTATCTAAATTCCAATTAATTCCATTCATATTAATTTCCAATATTCTTTAAAAAATTTTATTTTACAAAAATATAAAACAGTTTTATATATTTTGAATTAAATTTAGTACTAAAAAATGTACAAATTATAAAGTTTTAGTAGATTAATATTAATATTACTACAATTAGTAGATTAATATTACTACAATATTCAAATAATTATAACCCGTATATCTTACAAACTTACTATCTCGAGTATATAAAATGTTTGATATCACAAAAACTACAAGTTTAAATTTCGATTTATATCCAACAATATTTTAAAAAAATCTTATGCTTATAACTTTTCTAGAAAAAGCCTTAAATGTTATAAAATAAAAATGATTTAAAATATATTCCCTAAGTATTCTTAAGAATTCCAAAAATCAGTATGTTCAATGTATAAAAAAAATTGGATGTAGGCGTGCTTATAGTGAATCATTCTATGTATTATAAATATATATTAAATTATATTCGGTTTGTATACTCGTTTTTGTCGACGTCTAAATTAAAAATCGAACTTTACCTTTATTATATTCTTCCCACGTCAGTATCCATCAATATCATATAAATACACTTAAATCGACGTTTAAATAGTATTTCCTTCGTGTCAACGAATAATTTACCATAATTATAATTTATTATTCATTGATAGATATAAATATACCTCTCTTAACGGTATTTGTTCAAAATGTTTTATCAAAGTGTATTTTACGAGTGGCTGTCGTCAATGAATTAACAAATATTTCATCGACATTAATTACAATAATAACGATAAAATAAAATTTTATAATTATTGTCTTGATTCGGTTTAATAATTATTATACTCGTGTGTTCAAAATATACAGTTGTGTAAAAAGTATCTAAATTAGTTTTAGGACATTTCATTAAACAACCATTGAATAAAATGGATAGAAAAAAAATCGACTATAAATAAATTAAGAATTAACTTTTAAATAGAGATAGAATATATTACGTATTATTAACGATGATCATTTAGAAACTGATATTATTGATTCTAGGTAATAATGCGTATAAAAACTACAATAAAAATACACCAATAATAATATCAGTCTATGCTGAAGGGTGTTTTCGCCGTATAAAAAATCATAAACTCTATTCATTAAATAAGTTTTCAAAATACAATATATATACGTGACAATTTCATTTAAAGTAAAACGAATCAAAAATCTCATAATTATTTATAAAATATTTTAAATTAAATTAGCACTAATTTACTCTAAAAATCGATTATAACAACCAGGTAATTAAAAATTAGTAATTAGAATAAAATCCATTTCATAGTTATCATATTATTGTTCCTACTTGATCCCTTAACCGAAAGTCGGGCGTTTACGGACTCCATGTTGATGTTAGTGTACATTTATCATAGTTTATAGGACGTTTGAACACGAGAGACGCGTTAACGAATTTAAAAAAAAAATGCTTTTAACCACTTTGGGGAAATGGGACGACGTAAAACCGATTGGATATATTATACTGAACGAAAAGAATAAAGTCGAAATACACGATTTATGCAAGTGTGTATTTCTCTTGGTATTTTTGTAATTTTGTATTTTTTTTTTTTTTTTTTTTTTTGTTTTTGTTTATTTCGTTTTTAAATCGAGATTACACAAATCCCATTACCGCTACACTCTTTATTATGATTTCACTTATGGGAATACACGTCGTATATACTGAATAAACAATTTACACCTGAGTCACTGTGATATCACATCTTAAAGCACATCCAACGTGCGCGTATAATGTCATATCATTACCAACTAGAAATACTAGATACTCATAGACATAACTCAGTTTAAGTTTGAGGGATGCTTATCCCCCCTCCCCCAAAAAAAAACCCAAATGTACATTAGATAAATAAGTCACAAAAATCTTTTCTTCGGTGAGGCATAAAATTAGTTAAAAACAAGTAGATGTGATGCTCTTAAATTTGTCCAATACCTATGTCCTGATGCCAATTTTTTTTTCTTCAGAAAAGCGTCAACTTTTTTACTGTAAATTATTAAGCTTATGTATTACTTACAAACATAAATAATTAAAAATGTCTATTAGTATATTTGAAAATTCCAATAACCAGAGTTTAAATAAATAAGCTGTTAAAGGAAAATACGTGGGTAGATTATGCTTGAGAAATCATATAATATTTGTATTATATTATTAAATAAATATTGATGTAGGTTTATATTTATTACAATTCGTTGGCAAATATACCATATATTAAAGAAATATCCATACAGTTTAATTAGGGTAAAATAGTATGGGCCCCCTCTCGAAAAAAAAATGTAGTCCTAATTTCGTACCTACGATGCACGGCAATTACAATAGACACGCGATTTTTACTTTAGACACTTGTGATGTATTAATGTTATTATTATTATTATTATTTGTTGATTCGTAACGATTATGGAAAGTTGTAAACTTATTTTTAACTGTATTTACAAATGGACGTCGGTGTGCCTGGCGACGTAAGTCTATAATAACACGTATTAAAAACATACATATACCCTATGTTACTCGAGTGGTTAAATCGTGATGAAGAAAATAAAAAGTAAGCATTCTTTGCGTCACCCGGAAAAGTCACCGCACAATATTAATAATATTGTACGTTTTAAAGCCGGTACAAAAACATATTGCCGGTGGATAAAGTCATAAAGATGATAGTTTTAAAGCCCCATAGACATAATTATATTAAAACGTGCACCGAGTGATATAAACTACGCGTAGTTAGTACGGTATATATACTGCCCGCATAAGCTAAAACACTGTAAGTACAAGAAAAAAAAAATTAAAAAAAAAACGAAACAATAATTAAAAAAAAATATGCTATGTAGGTAGTTAGAAAAATATGCTGCAAGTTTAAAAATATTGTCTGACAAAAATAATATGGGTAGTTTATAATGTATGGGGTATTAAATTGCTTAAAATATTTAATTGTTAAATAGCTAAATATCTGGAAATTGTCGATAAAATCATAAATCTAAGTTATTATGCTATAAATTATAAAATCACTAGCCTAAGTTACACCGTTAGCCTATTGTTAAATTTTTGAAGCTATGAGATTTTATTTACAGTACAAATAACTAAAACAAAATTTTTACGATTTTAATACATATAAATCGAATTTTAAACAACGGTAAGTACTCCAAAAAATTTTGATCAAATTATAAATGTATTACTAATTAACTCCTCGTTTGAAATTATATTTATATTTATCAAAGTATAACCTGAAAAATATTCAGTTTTAGAAAATATATACATATTTCGTCATTCAAAACAGTCAAAATAATATTACATTACAAATTTTAAAAATCATAATTTTTAAGAAAAAAAAATGTTATAACTTTTCGAAATAATTAATGTTGACATTTAAATTGATCACCTTTTATACATTGGTGCATTAAAACTATTAAAACAATGTCGGGACGTCTCATTTGTTACGTGGAGAGCAGCTAAAGCATATAACTACTGACGTGGGTTTTTCATTGGTCCAAAATTGTGTTTTATTTTTAATAACTACAATCCAAATTAATGGTTGCCTGAAAATTAATTTTAACAGATAATATCATCCACAGAAAATATTTAGCTGGTGGCAATGTTTGTATGTTCAAACCCGGGTCAGATTAAATTAACTTCTACGCGATATCATCATATTAAACTATACATGTACTACACGTCACTCGTTTTTAGTAACAAAACATGCCATGAAAATGAATATGCGATGTGCAGAGGCTTATGTTTATTTTTGTCAGTGCAAAATGTACACACAAAAAAAAAGAAAAAAATGCAACAAAATTCATAACAATAGACCACATACATTTACTCTACGTAAATATTGTATTAAATGTGGTAGCATTATTTAACATATTTGTGTACCTATATATAATTGTCCGATATGTAAGGTACTTCACCAAGAATTCACCTGCCCATGTTATTTTTTCATTAATTATAAATATGATAAATTTAAATTGTAGTAATTCTTAAGACAATAATTTGAAATATACCTACTCGCATGATGTTTTGAATATGATAGAAATTAAAAATAATTTATAATTTGTACAATTTTTTTTAATACTACAAAAAAGTACACTAAATTCGGCGTTAAATATATTTTATATTTTCAATCTTTAAGGATCCTTAGGAAATTAATTTTCATAACTCAGAAACTACTAGTTAAAAATTTTGATTTGATACATCAATTCTTTTATCGTCTTTTTAATAGTAATTTATATTAAAAAAAAGTTGATTGTCAGTTGAAAAAAAATAAGCTTATATCGCAACAAAACACTCCTTAAACGATATAAAAATATAAATTATTTGAAAAATGGTCGTCGTGTATGGTTAAAATGTATTATTAAAGGAAAACACGGTGGTGAGCATACTTGGTGAATCCGCCTATAAACGAATAATATACAACGTGTACGAGTCTCGTATAATTTGTTTGTATTCTATCAACTTGTAGTATTCAGTAATGCGTATAGAATCCGCGGGTTGTCGCTCGTTACATACACTATTCCACTAATGCGTCATTTGAAAATCAAACAATTCCGTTACCAACACACTCAGTTTACCGCCAGTAATATATTTTCTGAAAATAATAACACTCCGGAAATATTTTTATATAAATGAAATATCCATCCGACAACAATCATTGTGTGCCGTGGTAGAGGTGTAATACCTATTCTTTTATGGAAAAAAAACTGAAACAAACGAACCGAAAAGAAATAAAAATCTCACAGACTTAAGTGCAAATGCAACTAGCTTTTTTTTACTTAATTTACTCTTTCGTGAATTTCATTATTAACTTATAGTAAATATAACACAAATAGTGGTCTGTATGAGGTTTTAAAAACCATTCAACTTCATGGTGAAAAAAATAGTTCATACAGTTCACTCTCTTTATAAAAAAGTCAAATAATAAAAATATTCCGCTATTTTTAAAAAAAAAAAAAAGATTTCATTAAAATAAAGGTATTTTATACTGTACAATTTTCTATCAAGAAGTGAATGAAAGAGAAAAAGAAAATACAAACAAAAAACATTTTTTTAAAGATTATTAAAAAAAAATAAAAAAATTATTTTGATTTAATTTTCAAATATAAATTTTACTACCTATACTCGTAATTTGATGATGAATTTATACATCTTATAGACATATAAATATTTTACAATATAATCATTAATCATGTTGTAATAGCAAGTTTCATGAAACACTAAAACTGCTCTATACAAACAAACTAAATTCAAGTTGCAAATATCTTGGTCATTAACTAAAACAGTAATGCATAAGTAATAATTAATAATTATTTTTACATATTTGAATGACGAAAATATAAAATATATTAAATGGTATAAAAAACGTTTGCTATCTATCTGCCTCTTTCAATATTGTAATCCAGGGATTCCCAACCCGTGGTACGCGTACCACAATAGTGGTACATGGCTTTCGTAGGTGGTACGCAAAGAAATTTTAAATTAAAGATTTAACTAAAAATTAATTTTTTTTTTTTAAATATCAAACAATAAAAATGTTAAGAAATTAATGAATCATAAAAATATACGTTAAAAAAAATTTGACTCCTAATTTAGTTTTAGAATTGAAGTGGTACGCGTATTGATTGAAAAAGTGTCTGGTGGTACTCGATGATAAAAAGGTTGGGAATCCCTGTTGTAATCGATGAACTAAATATCATACTGTTTCGTTGTTTCTATCGAATCAGTTAATTTTTCACAATAAACGTACACGTCACAAATCGTACTAGCTAGGTACATCTAATTGAAAATAATCATTTCCAACACCGATGTACAAATAAACATTTATCATTAATCATTAACTTTCCTACCTTTATCGGTGTGAAGAAACGTTTTCTCTCTCCTCTGTCAAATATTCAATATCTTACCGTTTCCGTGAATCTCGATCTCATTTACTATTTATGCCATTTTCGATACGTTTAACTCACGTTACACAGGATGCGTTCACACCGCGCACACACCATATATCTGTTATGCTTGCCAAGTTTTTCCATACTAACTCTGATCTCGTATTAGTGATTGGAATCGAAAATCTGTGTGGAGTTTTTCAAATGCGAAACTTCAAAAGGAATTTACGATAGCTATCCCATTGAATTTTATGTACATATATCACAATATTGCATACGCCACAAAAACCGTACTCCAATGCGTAACACGGTTTTTAAGATTTTCAGGCACCAACGACAAAAAGCGACTTAGACGAGTCCGTTTTTTATTAGAACAATATAATTAAACGACTTAACAATAAATGAACCATAGCTGACTGTGAGAGTGCTTTTAAAAATCGCACATTCGTAAGACGCAAATTGGTTTTTCTGATCTCACACACGTCATGAGATCATTCTCAAAGTCTGTGAGGAAAATCCATACTTAACCCTGCATATATTATATAACGTCATACCTAAATTATTAATCTATTATCATTACTTTATTTGATACTAGAATAGTCGTACTGCATTCGCAATCTCAGCAAATGGTCATCACACATCAAATACGTTTAATTCTAAATATACATAATATCATATGAAATAACACTGAAGAATGAGATGTTTCTGAAGTGTTTAAATAGAGTTTATGTTTTAATTTTTTACGAGACCGACCTTGAATCACGGTCGACGCAATGTAGATACTCGCAAACACGCAATTCCTAAACAGTTGACGCGCAGAATCGAAGCGCTTAATGTTAATATCTTAACAATTATATTAAAATAGCTATGACGATGACCGTCTACTACCCAGATTATTGAATTGCAATCATATATTCCGCTCAATAAGTTTCCTATCGATTCGACTGTCGTGGTCCCCGCGGACGTACCTTCCTGACGATAATGAGTCGTCTGATACAAGTTCAACCGAACTGTGTTAATATTGAATATCCCCTATACATTTCCGACTGTCCTCCTAGAGAACAGTACTAATATTTAATTATTTATACTCCAAAGTATTTTCTAATCAAATTAGTTCGAGCTTTATTGATCCACACTACAATGTAATCCAAGCGGCTCTTGCTCAAAACATCGTTATTGTTTCTTTTGATCGATTTTATTTCAATTGATATACAATCGACGTCATTTGGGATTTAGCATCCGTTAAAATTTAAGCCCAATGACTTATAAATATATAGAATATAATATATAAATTAAATAAATTATTTATTAAATTTCTGAAAAAAAAAATCAATACACTAGATAAGCTTTACAATGATCATCTAAAGAGTTATAGCGAGGCCAGGCTACATCTCTCAATGACGTCGTTCATTTAAGACTTGATACTTTTACTCACTACATTCATTTTATCTGTCATTACAGTTTTAATAGGCAAAGAAATTATAATAAATTGCAATGACGTTTTATGTGACCCTTTTATCGACTAATTCTATATTAGTGTTTATCGTTTTTTTTGTTTGAAGTTTTTCTTGGTATAATTTAAATGATTTATTGTATACATTAGGTTGAGTTTTATAAAATGATTATGCTTATGACGTCGGCGATCGTCATGCGAAAAATATAATATTTTATGTACCTACGTAAAATAGTGAAAATACTAATAAAGTTGTTAAATTTTGAAAAATGTAAAAAAAAAATACAGTTTGTTTTTAACTATGATAAATATTTTAGTGTACCTACCTATAGAACATAAATATTGTACGATAATAAACCATATCGAATTATGCTCTTGTGCATGGATCAATATTATTATCTGTTATTGAGATTATGCATTAAAAATTAAAAGTAAATTTTGTGTACTTTTAAGAAGTTCTATGAATTCATAATACAATTTACGAAAAACAAAATATTTAGAACAAAGCTTAAACAAGATTACTGCTATTCTATTTTGAAAACGTTAATCAAAAAACGAATTTTTGTCAATATTTGAACTTCAAATGCTAATAAAAAAAAATTGTGCCTATGTATTCTAATAATTTTTTTATCACTATAAGAATAACTTATAAGGAATTTTGTATTAAATTTTCAAGTATTTTGATTGGGCCAAAAAAATTTTACTGACACTTCAAAAAAAATTTTTCAGAAAAATTGAAAATGTCAGTTGTCTATAAATAGCTCAAAAAAAGTCAAATTTTTTTTAAAGTAAATCATGTAAAGAAAATGCCAAACTGGTGAAATTTTCAAGTAACTACGACTTATACTTTTTGAGTAATAACAAATATTTAAAATCGTTTGAGGATAAATCGTTATCGTAACGCGATTTCGTTAACATTTAAAAATCAAATGCACTTAAAATTTTTCCTATTATGATGCTTCAAGTTTTCTCTATAGCTACTTGAAGAAAAACTAATGGAAAACTTATTGTTGTATTTTTAATCCTTAGCTATAAACACAAACAATTTTATGATTTTTCAACTTCAAAATTACTTACAAATTTTCGCCTTTTCGACAGATTTCGTAAACATTTGAACTATAAACGCTTATAAAAAAAAATTGTGACTTACGATTTTTAATTTTTTTTTAGCTACAATACAAACAACTCATAAGAAACCTTGTATTTTTTCAAAACTTTTTGATAATCCAAAATTATTTTATCTATTCAAAAAAAATTGTCATAAAAATCGAAAATTTCAGTGGTCTATAAATAACTCAAAAAAATTTAACTATATATAGATAACACTAACTTTAAACATTTGGTGAAAATTTCAAGTATTTTCAATGATTAGTTTTTGAATTAGAACCATTTAAAAAAATCGGTTTGGTCGAAAACTGGTTTTGAGTAGAAATTCCCGAAGCATTTTTTCGACACGTTCTCGTGTACACAAAAAAAAAAAAACACAACTTTGTAAAATGATTTAATTATATACCTACTATTCTAAAATTGTATTACATCATAATTTTCCAATATTTTTTATTTTGAAACGTAACTTATTATTTTAGAATTATACATATTTAAAATTTTGGATTTTACTTTTTGTTTTATTATTATAGAAATAACCCTCGGCAACTTGGCCATTGGGATAAGGTACATTTTTTTTTTTACAAACAGATGTTACATAATAAATAGAAAAGTTTTAATAACAGCAAATGTCTATACTAGGTTATATGAGCGTAATTATGAGGTTGAATATTCAGCTGGTTAAATAAGTTTGTCCAATCCAGTATCCTGGAGGAACACGAATATGACATTTATTTTTGTATTTACCATTCATTCATGTTTTTTATTTCATTTTTTTGTTTTAGATAATCGATTTTAATAAATGTTTAATCAATGTATAGATTTCTTTAAACTCGGAGGGTGTTTTTGATGTTTTTTGAGGGTGTGATAATATAAATGTTTATTAGTCATTACTCACACATGAAATTTTTTTGGAATTATAAAAACTAAATGTTTTTTTTTAATTACATGATATTTTTTTTATTTGTACTAGTATCTAAACAATTATAGATTATTTCAAATTAATTAATAATGACCTCCCTAATGCACCAACTAGATTCAATTACGAACCGGAGACCACCCCCAAAGTTTGAAATTGAAGCATTATTTCGAAAAGTTCTCGAGTACACAGACACAAAAATAAAAAAACACACAACATTGTAAAATCAATACATTCATCGCTACACTCTGAATCTAAAAAAATAAAACAAAACAAAATGCGAATAGGTAAATCATTTATAAATAAATAATTCACTTATAGGATAGACAGATTTTAGATTTTCGAATAAGAAAGGTTTGAGTTCCATTGAAAATTGTTTGTTATTCTTGTTTTTCTTTTTTACGTTAGTCATCAATTATTATTATAATCAAACTTATTCTTAGAAATCGATGAATAACGAAACATTAAGGTATCCATAAAACATGATGTTATAACACAACAAATTGTTTTTATTTGTTTAAATAAATTGTTGACGTATTTATATAAAGTATTACCTATTATATTTTTAATAACATTCTAATGTTTATTATTTTCCCATTTTGTTTTTCAGCTCCGGAAGTATTAGCTCAGAAGCCCTATGGGAAAGCAGTGGACGTCTGGAGCATTGGTGTTATTTCGTACATATTGCTGTGCGGATATCCGCCGTTTTACGATGAAAATGATGCGAATCTCTTCGCTCAAATCTTAAAAGGTAAATCATATTGTCGAGTCACTCGTGCGTGTAATATATTGTCATTTCGTGCGCAAATCAAATAGGAAAGGTCTGTGCGTGCCGATATATACACATATCTCTATGTATTCAAATATAAATATATTTAAAAACATTTATTTGAATCATATTTCAATGAACAACAAATTCTTCAAATACACGTTCTGACAAAATCACAAAATATTATATTGCACGTGTTATATTTTCCATCAGATCCGAAATTTTAACGTATCTACTTTTTTCATTTCTTTTACTTGTGTACACTTTTAAATATGACATCCATCTACGATGTAACTTTTTGACACACAAAACCAATATTATGTGGTTTTATTGGAAACATTAACGTGCTTCTTACTATCGAGTGGACACGCCCTCCTCCCCGCGATATTCATATAATCATACCTTTTCCGCTTCATCGATGAACAAACAATAAAATATATACTTATAAGCAGAATTTGGAAGTTAAAATACTAAAATATATATGCACTCATATATAAACCCGAAGTATCATTAAATTTATTATGTAAAATTTAATAATAACCACATCAATTTTTTAAAACATAATCATCATCAATCGTAATACATTTTTAAACGTTTTATAATACGGACGGAGAAAAAATACAAAAACTAAATAGTTAATTTATAGCCTATTTAAGTGAAAATAACTGCTCTTCTTTGCATGTAGTTTTATATAAAAGATATTTGTTTCTTAAAAACTGATTGCTTCTTAATATTCTTAAAACAAATTAATTGGTAATCAGTTAATTATAATCTAATCGCGTTAGAATTAAAATAAAAATTGTTAAATATAACATAGAAAAATCCTTCAAATATACAACACAAATATTATTTATTCTAATTTAAGTACTGTAAATGATGTTTGTACTTCGTATATTATTATCTATGTTTAAATACATCCAATATGAGTATCGAGTATACGAAAAATTGCTATAGGTAAGTACTTGTAATCATGTTTATAAGTAACTGATAAACCGCAATCTCAACCAGCACCCATATACATAATATTTTTTTTTTTCATTTGACTCAGTAAAATTAATCATTCTAAAACTTGATAGTAAAATGTATATCGTTCAATATTCAAATCAAAACCAAGTAATAATAATGTTGTTAACACAAAAAACCACTTATATGCCAAAATTTACGATTTTAAGGCTATGGATTCACGAAAAAATAAACCATCATTAGATAATATTTCATGTTTCATATATGATTATTTCCGTCGGTAGAGATAATGAAAAATAATTAATAAATCCTCCTATGTGTTATCTGTTATAAACGTTTTATAAAATATTTTCTTTATTAAAAATGTACAATAATATTATAACACCAGCCATTCAAAAACCACTGAAATTATATTAAAAATTCTCCTCTGTAAACTTGGCAAAAACCATAAACTAATAGAATTTCTAATATGCCAAAAACATTAACGATTTATATAATTTATTATATATTATTTAGATATTTTCACAAATATTGGATTTTAACAATAGCTTTTCAAAATAAAATTTGATATAGCTTTAAAACCAAAAAAAAAATTAAAAGGGATTTTACTTATCAACAAAAACGTATAGAGTCCGGTTATTTATAATAAATATCGTTTCAGTAATCATCTTATTCAAAACTTCATATAAAATCATATTTTAAATTCTGAGCGAAGCGATAAATGTATTGTTGGTTTTAAAATTGTGTTTTGTTTTTTTTTTATCTGAGAAATACTGCTCATGATGGAAAAAATTCTATCAGCAAATTGAATCTAGTTTGTTCTTTGGGAGATCAAAAGTAAGAAATCGGGAAAATATATAATTTATGTTATGAGTGTACTTTGTGAATGAGAAAATAGGTCACTGTAATGGGTAGTGAAATTTGAGTTTAATGGTAAATCATTTCATACGATACACGAAAAACAATTCTAAGTGGCGAAGATGGTGTGTCAACCTCAACTTCTGAGAATATTTTATAATTTATATGTTTATTATCATAAGTTATTATTTATTTTTCTATTTGTAATTTGCATAGGCGCCCGGAGGGGAGGCAAGCTATGGCATTTACCCTTCCCTGGCTTTTCAAAAATATGTTTTAAGATAAAGTACTATTTATTTTATAAAAAATCCTAACATTGCCCCTTTTTAGAAAAATGTCTGCGGGCGCCAAAAAACAGATTTTCGTTAAAATAGGTATGTAATGAATAATGATACATTATTGTTTTCAATACTGATGTACAATAGCACAAAATAAATAAGCACATATATGTACAACTTGTAATATGAATAGCTTAAAATTAGTCTACATTTGAAAATTTCATTCTGCGTATATAACTAAAATGTTATTATTTAATTGTAGTTATAAATGGTTTTAAATCACTTCAATTAATATTATTTAAACTACTATAAAATTACTACCTAATATCGTTGAAGAAAAGAGGTATTTTTTGTTATAATTTGTTAATATCTAATTTCGATAACTCTTAAACATTAAACATCCATAAAAAAAATATAAATTTTCAATATTTTAGATTAATGTAAAAAAAATTAATAATTCTAATAGATCTCGTAAAATATTTCAATCAGTTTGTGTTGAAAGCAATCATTTTACCAACATTTATAGAAAAACAAAAAAAAAAGTTCGAATGTCATATATCTATTTGATACGACATAATGTACACTCTTGACCATAGCCCAACAGCCGAGCGACTTCACCAATTTTTTTTTTCTTAATTGATCTACTTCGTGTATACTATAAAGTAACTAACATCCTGTAAACATTGCTCATTAATTTTACAAAAATCCACTTAAACCTCTCTCTGCGTATGATTTCTAAATTAATAAAACACGTTGATTGTAATTAAGCGTTATTTTCCCTCTAACGTATATTTAAGAAATTCAAAAGAACGATTTCATGACACCATGACTATACAGATATAACTATTTGCTAAAAAATATTGAATAAATCTAAAACAAATTTTAAGTGTACCATTATTATTATTATTATTACAGGTGAATTTGAATTCGATTCTCCATACTGGGACGACATTAGCGATTCGGCAAAAAACTTTATAAGGCAACTGATGTGTGTTGACGCAGACAAACGTTACACGTGCCGTGAAGCACTGGCACATCCATGGTAAGCGCAAACAGAAACATCAAAGGATTCATTAATTTTCCGTTCGTTTTACTGCAGTACCTACGTCTAAATATTACTCACACTCCTTAACGAGCTGTTGCTGTTAAAACTGCATGATGGCCATAATCTGATATAACATATTTTAATAAAAATTGCAAAAAATTCATAATGAAAAACGTATAATATTACACACATTTCGATGGAATATTTTCGAGCTCCACACAGCAAAGCGATCGCAGTAAACTTTTGCATAAAAATGTGTTGATAATGAATAACTATGTTTTCGACGAATTCGGATCTTAAAGTGTGTCTTGTAATCTCAAAGGTTAGGTAAATATGAGATTTCATTGTTATTTCAAACCTTTAAAAGGCGCATTCTGAGGATTTTTTTAGTGTGTTGTTTTGCTCACAAGCTCGAACACAATAATATTCAAAACAGTACTATTATAAATTCTGCGGGCGCTATAGCTGTTACACATAACACAACAGTTTCAGTTACGTCGGAAAATGTAAATCAACAACACGACAACTGCAGCGACCGACGTGATTGCAAAAATGTAAACACGAAATTAACGAGTTCCATCCGTATAATATTATGATATATTATAATATTATTATAGTGTCTGTACAGAATATACGAATATTCACGTTTTTGCTTTTCATGTATACGCGTATGTACAGGATTTACAGGATAGAAATCACTAACAAACTTAATTTATCAACTTTGTACCTACGTTCTAACTTTTGTTCTAACCAATATTTTTTTAATACAATTACGAGTGTTAGAAACAAGTTTTAAAAATATAAATTATTAAACGTTATTACGTAGGTACACAGATTTTGATTATATTTGTCAGTTGTTTCAGTTACATAATTTATGTATATACGATTGCATCATAAAAGACGTATTGGAAGTTTTTCATACACACAAATATATCGATTATAATTTATAATAGTTAAAGAATAGGGATGGGATAATATTAAAAAATAAATGTGCATTGCACAAGTTCTTAAGGCTCAATTTTTGGTTATACACCGACGCAATGTAACACTACAACGATACGACACAAATATTACATTAAAAATGGGTACTTATCGTACAATGCTTTTACGATTTCGTTTATCTCATAGGTAAAAAAAAAAATTACATGAAAATAAAAACTAAATTTACATCTTTTGCTATACATTATTTTTACTTTACCTATGTCATATTTTATAAAACATTATAGTTTTAATTCAAACTCAATAATAGGTAGTAGTAATTAAAATTCTATTAATCCAAGTCATTTAAATAATTTTAAAAAATCTATAAAAACTATTTATTTTTCCTGTACACTTAACTATATGTATTTTTTATTTATATGTTGTTTTTTTTTATTATTATTATTAATGTTATTTTATATTTCTATTATGTTTTGAGAGTGGTTGTTCCGTTTTGGGACTGGGAAAAGTTAAGTTTCCGTTTAGTTGGTATTTGAGACTGTGGTTCTGTGTAAAAATGATTGACAACTAATTACTAATATCTTATATACGCGGAATACGCCGGAAATTGGCTGTTCAACTGAAATCAGAGAGCAGTGACAGATTTTTTTTTCTTAACAGAAAATATAAAACTACAAACATTTAAAACCATTAAAAATTTATAATTTTCTATTAAAATGAGCAAAAGTATGAAAAATCTAAGAATAAAATGAAATAAAAAAAACATTGTTTATTATTATACGAACATCGTATTTTTGGGGTGTCCAATAAACGCGTGTACGAATGGAAGCCATTATAAAGCAACAATTATTATCATTATTATTTTAATATTTTTTTTATTTTTTTGTCGTTATTTACTCATTTGTATTTCTATACGCATTAGATTGTTCTCATTTTTCCAATTCATATTGTTTGTATGATATTCTTGGAAACGTTTTCGATTTTAGTCGAAATTTATTGTTGTAGGTAAGGGTTTTATATGTATATATTTAAGTTTTTTTTAATAGATGTTTGTTCTTTCAATAATATTTTGGTTTGTATTTTTTTCGGCTTCATTTGTAAAACACCACGTAATAATATACATATTATGTATACCTCAATGTTATTATTTTTGTAACGGCATTAATGCGACGTATGCGTTTCAGGATATCTGGCAACGCGGCCAGCAGCAAGAACATTCACGGAACCGTTTCGGCACAGCTCAAAAAGAACTTCGCCAAATCCAGATGGAAGGTACGTACCCGCGTCTTATCGTTCCACTCATCGTAGTCTGTACATCACTCGTATATTAATAATAAATACTATTCTGCGCCACAGCACAACCTTACCTCTCCCAACCTTACCAACGCAGTTTTTGTCGTCCTTCAAACACGGCAGACAGTATGTAAATGTCGTCGTTTGCGTCCTATATCTACCCTTAACCATCTCATACACCATATAACCTCATCATACAACATTTGGACAGTTTTGTGTCATTTAATGCATCGTAATTGTTATAAAACACATAGTACCTATATTATAATATATAATATATTAGATATTATTACCTATACCTATACGTACGTAGATCGGCTCATATCCGATATCGGACGGAGTAGAAAAAAAAAATTGCAACTAAAACTACCGTTAAGATGATGATGATGATGTTTCCAGCAATTAATGAACGCCATAACCATGGTGCATAAAATGCAGAGGTTAGCGATGAACGTGTCGGAAGTGTCGGACGCATCATCGTTGCTGCCTGCTGCGGCAGGAGTGCCGAACAGACAGAAGTGTGCTACGATTGTAGAGGAAGCCGAGATTGATGATTGTGACGGTGACAATGATCATGGCCAAGATAATAATGGCTATGGCACCGAAGGTAGAAAAAACAAATAGCGCGCGCGTGTGTGTGCGTGTGTATGTGTGTGTATGTGTGTGGGTATGTGCGTGTGTGCGTGTGTTGTTACCCAGCGACTGCCAATAATCCGTGTTGCGTTTGACAATGATTCGGCTTTCGTGAATGTATATTTTGAACCCACGTAGATGAACACACATATTGCATAATGTATAATCAAAGGTGGGCATTGACTACGCCGAGTTAAAAGGTTTAACTGGTTTAATCGGCTGTTGAGAATTAATAACTGCTTTTTATTCGGTCGATTTAAAAACGATCCACCGAGTTAATATAAAAAAAAATTATTTGAAATTGTTAGTTTTATACCTACTGCCTACCGTGTACGTGATTTTTAGCATTAATAATCTGTGTTACAATCTTATGTATTTCGATAAAATACTACTATGGTATAATTAATAAGCACGCGGAATACTCTGATGTAATCCACGTACTGATTAAAATATATATATATATTTATTTCTCTTTGACCGATTTAAGTTTATATTTTTTCTATATTAACTTCTAAATTAACTAGCATGTGATCGTTCAACTTTAAAATCGACTTGAATTGTTTATTTTCATTGCCCACCTTTGAATGTAATAATATAGAATAGCGCACCTACGTGTACAAGATGGCTATAATTTAAAAACAAAATAAATTCCTGTGATATGATGTGCACATAGGTATATACATAGTTTTAAGAATCAGCCGTTCAGATACTGGCAGTATTATAGTCAGAGTTTTAAGTATAATATCTTGTGGTGAAGGATACCCTCGGAACTTCATTCATTTACGTACCCATATTGGACGTAATCATGCAATGTAAAGCATTGCAAATTAGTATTATACGTTTAACGTTTTGAATACGTTTTAAATTAGGTATAGATAATAGAACGCGAATTTATGCATTAAATATTTTTGAATGTGTTACGAAGTTTTTAAATATTTTAAAGATATTCCTTCGTTGGAATGACGACTTAATGGGTTTTCCACATGCCTACTATGTATACTTACTACTTGTGTTATTTTTTAAAAATGAAAATTTATTTGAGTTTTAATTTAATTTAAATTTAAATTTTCATTGACAGATATCAGATACCAAGACTCGTTAATTATATAAAAAATGTTACAAATAACTGTTTTTAATATTTTGAATTGCCTTTTATAAAATTATTTCATAATCTATTTTAAAAAAAAAAATGTAGCAACTAGTTCCTAAAGTCATTCTTTTCTATTTATAACTCAAATATAATACAATTTTCGCTGTACTTAAAATCCTTATTTCTAATAAATAGTGAGTTCATCGTTCCAAAGCATCGTGCAGAGAAAAATTGAAATAATAAAATCTGGTACTTATACCTCGGTTCAAAGTACTAAAATTATTTACGATTTTCTTGTATACTATAGCGCGCGATTTATAATTTATTATTATTGTAACACATTATAATGCAATAAAATTATTTATATCTACCCAATGTTATATGGTGTGAAATTGTTCGTTACCTAAAACTTACTAGTTTTATAGCTACTTTAATTATATTTTCTCACCATCACTCGTGGATATCCCGAATTCGCTTATTTTATACATTTCAAAATTCGATTCGAAAACATTTACAAAAAAATAGACATCTGATTCACGTTCTTTCGCCTTGAATAAATGTTATGAAAACGTGAATCAAAAGTCGTTCACAAAAAATCGGTAAAAAAATATAGTGCACCAAACATACTTTTATTATACACTTTTATTGGGATATCTCTGCCTATTTATGATAATAATAATTATTATTACTGTGGCATCAAGTCCGGATTGAGATCCATCGAACTAAGAAATACAAAACTCTTAATGGCCTCCTCTCAATGTTCTAACTATAACCCAATCTCCGCTCATATCTAAAAATAAAAAAGTAATTTCAACTTTTTTTACAGTTATACGTACGTCTCGCTGTAATGTGATTTTCAATATTTATTTATCATAATGGCGGTACTAATGTACGTGAGTTGCGAAGTTTAGTAACTCGGATTATTATCTGAGAAACCAAATTTTCTTCATAAAAATTTAAAAACTTAAACTTTAATTTTTTGATATTGCACTCATGTAAATATTAAAACGAAATTGCAACAGTCTATATTATCCACATTTTAAAGTGTACGTTTGATTTCTTATCCATAACTGTATTACCTTCGTCAGTTCTTCTATAACTTTAGAGTCTTGAAACCGTATAGTTATCGCGTGTAACCATAATTACAAACAAAATTGGTACTAACGTGGGATCACTTTAAAGTTAATTTAAATTAGTGTTTAGACATACTTAAATGTCCTTAAAATAACATTAAATTTGCCTAAATATTTTAAAGCCCTTGAAAAGCAGGTAGGGACGTCACTTAACTTTAAAGGCGTATTACCTAACTGTGAGATTAATTATATGATATAGTTTGTCTTCCACATCATTATACACAAATACCCCCAAGGGCTGCATATATAATTACCTATATAAGTGTACCTATTGTACATCACATATATTACCGTGTAGATAAACGAGACCATTTCCGACGTAAATAAAAAAGTTTTGCTTGCAGATTTCTATCATAGAATGTGTATGAATTTTATTTTTAACAATATTGTTATAGATCAAGGTGATTAAGTTGTGATTTAAAAAATACTCTAATGACACATTCTATTTTATGCAGTATTGCATAATATTATAATGTAGAAGGTAATTACTAATACTAAAATAAGTTGTATTTATTTTTACAGTAAAAAAATTGCACAAATTGTAGTCAGATGTTAATTTTAAATTACTTACTTATTATATTATAATTCGATTTATTTTCTTATAACAATATTTTTTAATATTTTAATTACATATTACTTATATAGATTGATAATGATCTAACATACATATATATGTATATATAATTATTTTTTTGTAAATGATATAACAAAATATGCCTTCTAATATTTCATAGTCAGTTTCTTATTAATATAAAAAAAATCACAAAAATTAAGATACATTTTTTTTTTCTAGGAAATAACATTAATATTTTATCTCTTTACCGTATTATTTAGATATCGCAGTTGTATCCGCTTGCCAAAAAATCTATTTAGCTGGTAACTTTCGATAATAATTTTCTTTTTACGAATCCTATATTTGTAGAGATAAATAACGTACCCCGTAAATGAGCACTGAATTTGTTAATTTGTTATTTGTTTAAATAAAAGATCACGAACGAGTTCATCATAGAACAAATTTAATTCTGCGTATTAAAGCATGCTTAGGGATTTTAACTTTGAAGTTATACACTGCTATTTTTTTGTGGCTCCGTAAGATATATGTATATTTTATGAGTTTTTTTAATGACGTGCCCGATTTAATTATAACAAAAGTAACACAACGACGGAATTTTTCCAAGATTTATTTTATACATATATTTTTTTATTTTTTTTTAACAAGATAGAAAATCATTTTAGCGAAAAATTATATACGAAAGTATTCGAAGATTGATTTTATCAACTTCAAGTGCATTGTTAAATCACAATAAGTTCCAAAATTGTTGCTGGCAATAAAATATCATGAATTCTATACACGAACGAACACGCTAAACTTTTGCTCGTACAATAAAATTGTATCAAATAGGTAGGTAGGTAGATAATATTCTATGTGAATACTATTTCTTATTACTACCACAAACACCACATGTTTTTTACCATATTTTTCAATCCGGAAAATACTTAACTTTAGGAAGAGGCTATATTTCTCCTTTTCTCCTTCCCCGACGATTAACCAATTTATCCACGTAAATTAACATGCAAATATACCCGTTAATTATGACGATGGTGCAAATAAAATTGTGGAACTACTATTAAATTATTATAAAATAGAACAAATATTCCTAATAAGTAAAACATATATCTTACTATTTAATTGAAGTACGTGACCAACTAGATTCTGTTTGATTCCAATTTCGGTCTAAAGACAAAAATTATACAGTTATTATTTTTTATGAATACAAAACATAATAGCTAACTTATATACTTTTACATACTTGTGGTTCATATAATATAATCGTATGCAAAATTTATTTTCGCGTATCGTTTCATCATGCCTAATATGGAAACGTAATATTTAAATAATAATTTAAAAAAAAAATGTTTAATTATACTTCTCAGACTATTCATCGTATTACTTTCAACTACATACATATATTTTTTACTAGCTCATAATAAACACTAGACTGGATAAGTACAAGAAACTAAAATAAATATGTTATATTACATATTAAAGTATTCTTATTAAGCTTACATGAATATTGATTATTGTATAAAATATGTCAAAATATAAAAACATCATTAAAAAGGCACTAATTTTTTCCTACCTAATCCAATCCTTCGAATTTCGAAAAAGAAAATATCATTACTTTATATAATTAGCGATTAGATAACTATTTTTATTATTATTTTATAAAAGAAAATTATGTGCTATCCCGACATTGTTATTTTTGTTGAAATTAACTTCCTTTGCAAATTATGATGACTACTCTTAATTCTTATATAATATAATGGGGCACCCTTCTGAAATTGTTTACAATATTGTCCGTTACTCCATTTATCATTTATCCTTAAAATCATTATATGCTTATCAATATTCAGTGGTCATTAATAAAAATGTCTTTAAAAAAAATATCATACTCTAAATTATGAAATAAAAAAAAATATATAGGTATTGCCATAAAAAAAAAAATAATAATAATAAAAATTTTTTTTACGAAACAGTTAATATTTAATTAATTTTATTTAATAACAATTAATATGTACTAGTTCCTTCTATAAACTGGGCACATAAAAAAAAATACAAAAATTGACATACAAAATTATCGAAGGCCATCAAATGTATCAGTTCGTGTAAAACATATAATGTGTAATTTATGTATAAATTGGCACACTAGGTCACGTGGGGTTCCTATGTGTAACTATACACAACAAATCCGATTAACCGGAATGGCAGCCGAATTCCATTAGACCGACACACAGAATCAAAACTTTATCAAATTACTGTAGTATACTGTATACGCGTGGCTTATTATTGAAATCATGTCTACTACCAAGTTCATTTAACAAATAAACAATCGTATGAAAACAGCTACCAAAACTTTGGAAGCGAAATTAAAAACACACACTCCCAACGTAGTGTGGTTGACGTAATAATATAGTGGCGTCATCTGTGCGATGCCAATAGCAGTACCAAAAGAATACGCATGTTGGTTAGCTTAAAGAATTTTTTTTCCATCTAACAATATCACATTAAAAATATTTTTATTCAAAAGCAAATTCATCGATATTTTTATTTGTCGAATAATAAAATTAAATTATTTTACTGTATTATTACATTTCGTTTCTGTTTTACTGCGTGTTTTTCCCTGTCAATACAATGTTTTTTTTTTTAATTAGAGCCAAGGGGTTTTGAAGTTTATGAAAGTATTAATGTAAAAAGTTAAACAATTATTTCACATGAAATTATGTATTTATTTATTATTTTTTTTTTAATTATCTGAATGGGTAATGGATTATTCAAAAATAATTTAATTTTCATTTTATTTTTTCTTAAAAATCAGTAAATGTATGGCATATACGGAGATTATCGCTACGAGACAGCCAAACAGCCCGACACTACTTGTATACTATCAAAAGCCAGAAAATAAAATTTTTTAAAATTTTCAAATAATATATCATATAAATAAAAAGTTGAATCAACTTTATGATTGTAAAAATATTTTTAAAAATTCGAAAAACAACTAAATTGCATGCAATTTGTCATTATTGTTTAATTCCTACAATCCTGCGCTTAGTGTACTACATTTATATGCATTCCAAAATAAAATGAAAGTACATCGAAATTCAATTTCTATTTTATGTACATAGTATGACATGATTGTTACTTACTATATACTATATTATGCAAAATAATACCATGTTTAAAAATATATAAATACCTATATATTACGAAGAACTAAAACAGAAACAATTTTCTATTCGAATAGTTGTTTTACAACAATGAACACTATACATAATAGTATCAAACCGAACCGTATGCCGTAAATTCTAATTTAAAATGTCATACGTTACCGTCAAGTGTCAATGTATGTAGTTATGAAATTTATCAAATGTTTTAATTATTTCCATTACATTATACATCAAATCCTCGAATAGTATAATCATGAACAAACTATTTTGAACTATACACAATCATTGTCGGAACTATAGTTAAAGTTTATTAGGTTTATGTATATAATTTAAATTTTACGAATTTCATTAAGTATTCAATGAGTTGTCATACGAGATCAAAGTCCAGACTATGAAATGTGATTTTAAATTTTAAATTAGAGAAGGCAGATTTCTGATGAGTTGAAATTCTCTCAATTGAAACGAAAAACTTCGTATTATCAACATGAAAATAAATTTGATTTTTATTTTTCCTGAACAATATAACAACAAATTAATAATATATTCAAAAATATTGAGTTTATGCATTCCTATAATACGTAAGTTTCTCATTCTGAAATGCAAAAATTGCTGTAAAATATTCTGCTTAAACAACAACAGTGACGGTTTATTCTCGATATATATATTTTTTAAATATTAATTAATACCAATATTTGTATAGTTGGCCGGCACAATGTATGTAGGCTATTAAGGTGAGTAGCGTGTATGTTGTTTTCGAATGTAAGCCAACGCACTGTTAAAAATAAATAAATTTATTAAAATCCACCAATTGAATATAATATACTGTTATATAAAATTTCGAATGATTACATATTTTAATCGTGGTATTTTGTTGGCGGACAAGCGATAATATAGATTTATCAAATAAAATATTATACAAACACCTACATATAAATTACAGAATTATATTGTAACAATAATTTAACTTTTGTAAAAAAAAAATGTACATTAATCGTATTAAAAAAAAAAAAATTTAAAAATAGCTTTGTGATTATCAATTAGTTTACATTATTTACAACATACCTATTGTTTCAAATAAAAAAAATTATGATATACGTCATTTAAAAAAGACAGGTGTAATATAGGTACCTACATTTCCCAGTATCGAAGTTTTGTACATACAATATACCTAATGATTATATATTAAAATTTATAAATTTCGCTTGAAAAGAAATATTTTTGATTTCAATCCATATAGTTGAACTTTGTGGTTTTAATTTTTCTTTTATCTGAATGTAAATCGAAATCGATCTCTTTAATCTAAATAAAATGAAAACAGACCACGGCAATAAAAATCTATATGCTCAAACACCTACATTAAAGGGAATCCCAAGCCACCTTCTCTTTTGAAATTGTATATATTATGTATAATAATATTATTTCGTACATCTCAAAATTCATAAATTAAATCAAATTGTTAATATTGTTGTCAAGTTGTATCTATAACCTACTAAAGTTATGATACTGTTCCTCCATTTCAGATTTCTAACTTTAGACTACACACGTATTAGGTACAACATTTGGTAGAAACTTTAAATTTTAAATTATTTGCTAGTTTTACCATCAACTCGAATCGATTATTGTAGGTGATGTGTATTATAATTACTTACATAAATTATAATATAGACAGTCTAGTAAATTATGTAAATCGTGTAACGCATACGTATTAACCATAAATTATGTATAATATTTAACGTTGTTACAAGTTTGCAACGTATTGTAATCAATCACGTACACCGTATTATATTCTATGTGTTTAGAATTTATTTTTGATGTATAAATCCTGAATTGTTACACTGCTTTAAATTATATTTAATGGGCTCTAGAAATAAAAAAATAATTTTGAAACTTTTATCCTGGTCCTGGTCGACTATGGCCCAACAAAATATTTCATGTTTTCGGCTTTTTTTTTTAAGCCTATGTACTTATTATTAATTTAAATGCGAAATATTATATATATATATATATATATATATATATATATATATTTATTCTCCAAGATGACCCACTCTGTATAATAGTTTATTATATATAAGTAAACTTACGTCATATTTTATTCATATACAGTCCTAACACTTACTATGTACACACATCGATACTGTTTACAGTATTAGTTATATAGATAGTAGATATCTCTCTACTTAACCTACCTACAAAATATACATTTTTATGTATAATCGGTGCCATAATTCACACGGAAATGCACTTATGACACTTGATTTATATACTCTTAATCAATTTTAGCGACAGCTCGACCTTTACACGTAAAACAAAAATCCAATATTATACGTAGGTACCTATAATTACTTAATTTTTTAACATTATTAATAATAATGAGTAGGTACCTACCTATTTTGTGCTGTGTTCATAAGTGGATAACTTTTCTTTGGGTTACTTATTTGTATAATTTTCTTATAAACCAATTATCATTAAACCAATGTATCTAATATAAATTTTTCGGGAAGATAGTATTTCATGCCATTTTTATAACTGACAATTTTTACCACCAATAGATAAGTTCATATATTATTATAAAAAAAACAATTTGAAAATTTTCGCCTCCACAAATTTTCCTATCATTTTAAGTTATAGTAAGTACATAAAACGTGAATAAATAAAAAAGTACTTATAAAAAAATACATAATATATTTATGATTACGCAGTTAGTTTACATTTTTTTATTTTACTTTATGTATATATTAATAATTTCCTTAAAATATAATATCTATTAAAATTAACTTGATTGATGTAGGTATACATATATATATTTAATTATTTTTAAGTGGTGCAAATTTAAATTTTAATAAGACAGAAAATAGCAAAAGTTATATTTTTTGTAGATACATTTTTTCGCAGATTACATAATAAATCTTTTATTTGACGTACTTATAATTACGAAAAACCATTTATATACGAATATGATCAAAGAACGCGTTCAAATCTTGATATTTGAGAAACGACTTATATCAAATGACGCTGTTCATTTATTTGAATTACTGTCATCTGCTCAGCCACTCCCTTGAGTCGCCCGTTGGACAGGTACTCAACTGCAATATCACACAATCCTTGTCTAACTCGTTGATTATTGATGAACAATAACAAAAATCATTCAAACATATTAATAATATTATAAATAACTACTTATAAAATTATAAGTAATTTGATAAAGAGTGTTGGATCGAATTAAAAATGTCGAGAGAATAACTTGTACATGTTATACGATACGTTATGGTGTTCTGAAAAGAAAAAGAGTTTCAGTTTTATATAAGTACTATTGAATATATCACATTTCAAAAATCACATAAAATATGTTTTCATATACCTACATGCATATGGTTTTAAATTTAATTTGTTTAAACGGTACTCGTATTTTACACGTGTTCGTTTATAATATTATGTTGCTTATAATTTTGTATGTTGTGTCTAATCATTTTAATTCACAATATATTAAATTTCTTTTCTTTTTTTTTGACGATCACTTGCTGAATTAATTAATTAATATACTAATATAATTAATTGATATTAATCCATTACAATTCAATATTTCAAAATAACAACCAACTGTTGCAGACGACTAAAATCAAAAATGTAATTCAATAGTAATTCATTATTACAATATGGAACATATATAACAATCCACAACAAAATGTATTATAGGTAGTCTTGTACTATAATAATTAGAACGGTTTGTGTTAACGGGCACATGATGTATTATGATTAATATTTAACGACTGATTAAAATGTTTATAAGAATAATATCTGATTCTGATTAAATATTAAAGTGCCATTATTATTCTCATCCAATAATTTTCCCACATAATGAGAGTAAAATATAAATTAATACTTAAACTTTTAAAATATGATTTAGCATATTATTATATTTTAATATAATAGTATGATACAACTCGTAACTTCTAAATTGTATTATAAGACGAACACTCACGTATAACACAATATTTCTTAATGAGTTTTTAGCTAACCTAATACAATCAAGAAAGTGGGTTATACGTGAATATTACAAGATTATTAATTATGTTACCTACCCGGAGACTTTTCCGAAAACAATTTTCTCCGTAAATGCGCGACAAAAATTAGCTTTTAATAGAAAAGCATAATCTTGCATGCACTTATTGTCTGATTAACTAGGTCGTTTTGCGACGAATGCAGTAATTAGTAAATAGTGTTATATAGTAATACAGCCTATAATAGTGTACCTCTTAGTTTATATACAATAATATATAGTGCGTAGTTTCACATGTTTTATTTATGCCTTGTTTACATACAAACAAATATATTATTTATGTGTTATAACTACAAATTTACATTGTATTTTAGTTTTAATCAATTAGTTATCAATCATTGCAATGTTTGTGTTTCTATATGGGTAGGTACGTATTATTATACTATGTAGTACCTATATAACATTTTTATTCACTGTAGTGTTTCTTTTTTCGTTTAATAAAATCAACTAAAAAACACTAGTCTAATTACATAATGTGCTCGTAATTAATAACACGTTTAAAAGTATAGTGATACATAATATGTCCAATTCACTTATGATTTATTAGACAATTGTATACCAATTTTCTGTTATTGAATAATATAGTATTATTATATTTTTAGTGATAGATGTTATTTTTTATGTTGTATAAATATGTTAAACACAAAAAAAATTGCAACCCAATCTTATGACTTGACAACGTATTATGGTAATATTATATAGCCAATAGATCTTAAAGGGAATTGGTATTTTTTGAGGAGATGAGATGACAAATTTTTGACAAGGTACCTATGAATTTGTATTTTCGTTGTATGAGTGGTAAACTATTATATTAGTGTGAGTATTAAATATCATTTGGGATAGCGTATTTTTTACTGTTTCAGATCTAAAATACTCTAGACCAAAATCGAAGACTACAGACCAAATTAAATTCTGTAAAAAAAATCGAGCTAATTTTCCTCCTATCTAGGTTATACTAGGAATCGTTTTTGAATATTTTTTAAAACTGAACTGTACTCAAAACCAATTAACTTATAACAATCGATAACTGTGTCTAATTCACTCATTCTATGTTTACTGATTGCAGCAAGCATACCACGCGACAACGGTGGTGCGACAGATGAAAAGAATGGCCTTGAACAGCGGAGCAGGAATTAGCCAGGATGCGAGAATGGACAACCAGGACTCTCTGGTCAACGGGATGACCGAATCTAACAGACTCTAAGAATTTCTCGTTTACTTTCATATTATTATATTATCATAATAATAATTATTATTACTCTTCTAATTTTTAAATATCATTATTTTATTATTATTATTATTATTATTTTTTTTTTTTTTGTTAACGAGAATAATTCTACACATATCTCTTATATATCGATAAAATATAAACTCTATACCCAATACCCGTCACTATATACAAATCTATTAAATCATAAAAGAGAGACAATATACCATAGGTATATATTATAATATTACGTAAGTGTACTTATAAATTGTATAATTTGTAGGTGTATGTATGTACATATTAATACCATGTATAGGTATCGTTAATATTATATACCTATTTGTATATTAAATATATATTATAAATTATAATATTATTATAATTACCTACAAAAATACGCGAACTTAATTTACACACTTTGCCGTAAATCAAATAAATCAAATATTTTTGCTCATCGTGATGACTTGGAAGTTGTATAATGAAATTGGAAAAAATTATAAAATCGTGTAGAATTATACAAATATTAACAATATTATTAAAAAAAAAAAAAAAAGACATTAGACTAAAATACATACACACACACATTAATTAGTAAGTGTAATTATTAAAAATCGATCGTATCTATATGTTATGACTATACAATAACGCTCCACATCGCTTCCATAGAATTTTTGCTTCAAATTCAAAATAATAACTATTAATTGTCAATACATAAACATTTTTCGAGTAAAACGTAATCAAACATTGTTTAATATATACATTGTACATATTATGAAGTTTAAACACTTTATACTTCAATAATACGCTGAAAACAAAAACTCAATTAATATTAATAAAAAGTATAATACATCGTTGTAAAATATAATATATTCGAAAAGTGATATACAATATAATATTATTACAAAACATTACAGCATCTAAAAAATAGTACAGACAGATGCGTTATATTATAAAGTACTTTCGATTTTCGATTAATAATATATTTATCTATTTGATGAATACAATTTTAATTTTATTTAATTTTAAATATATACGATATTGATAATATTACAACAAAAAAACACCCGCTTTTATTATATATTATTATGTTTAGGTGTATAATGTATACAAGTATACAACAGATTATTATATATTATATATTATCGTTCTAACGTTACAATTTTGTTGTTAACTCTATTAGAACTTTTAATTATTATTATTATTATGATCATAATATTACTATTTTCAAAAAATTAAACTTACTAGCGACATTTGCATTATTATTATTATTATTATTATTATTATTATTATTATCGTTGTCATCATAATAATTTTGTACTTCGGTCTATTATGCATAATAAAATGATGACATGTACATTAAAACTAATAACTATACAATTATTATAAACTAGGTATACATATTATATTGCACCCACCGATCGTTGTACTTACTAAAGTTTCGTGTAAAAAAAAAAAAATGTTGAATTTTTAATTACAAAAAAACCACGCTCAATGTTCATCGAAAATATAAATCATTCAGACGGCCAAATAAAATTTGTATTTAACGCGGGTACATGATAATAGTGGGCAACAAACTGCATTAGATTTTCAATAAAAAAAAAAAAAAAAAAAAAAAAAACTATTACGGATCATCCTGATTATTGTTTTATGATGGATGATTATATAACATAAGTGATTAATTGTATGTGTTGCTCAAATATACGTTCGCAAGATGAATCTCGCTCACTATTTGAACCGCTTAAGAAAACATTAATGGAATATTAAATAAATACCTGCCTTCAAGCGTCAAACGTTCGAATATAGGTAGGTACTTCCACTCTCCGTTTAAAACATTCGATAAACTATCTCTGTTACCCGGACAAGATCATTTTTTTGTTTTTTAGGCGTGTTAGGCGATCAGTGTTGACCGATGTTGAATTAGATTCTTTGAATTCTTATAACAACGAGCGAGCGAGTCGTTTACCTACTACAATTATGAATATTTTATTAATACTAACCGCCTGTTGACGAAATTAACAAAATATGATACACCAAAAATTTATATTGTACTATTGTAATATTTTGGCGCTTATTTCTATATGTCATTTACTAAAGTCGCGTATTTCAAGTGATAATATTATGTATACTATTATTTTTTTAAATATATAATTTCTATGTCACTGCATAACATATTATATAGACACACGTGATATAATATTATAATATGTAATAATTTAAAAATTGAATAACATCTCGTTGTCGATACTTCGTTTAATTATTATTATTTTTGCTACGATGACAAATTATCATAATAATATCAATCTGCAACAGCAATAACTAACAATAATGATAACACAATATTATATTTTATTCGTATTCGTATTATATATTATTATTGTTGTTGTTGTTGTTGTTGTTGTTGTTGTCTGTGTTGTTATTGTTATTACTTAGTTCGATGTGTTGTACAAGAACGTGCTTTTTATTTTACTATACGCACATTATTATAATATACAATTTTAAATCGATTCTTTAGGATTTTTACCTTACAAATTATTGCTGTTGTGATAACTCTGTTATGTATAATATAATATGATATTAGTGTACCTAATGCGCTAGATGGGTTTTTCTTTTCTTACCATTTCAATACGACCATATTTAACCAACTGATATTTTAGTAAAATTCGGCGTGACCATACGACATGTTTTGTTAAAAGTACCAGCTATCCGATCACGCTCAATGGCGTACTTAGGATTTTTCGAAAAGGGTAGCCACATATACAATTTTGAGTATTCTCAGAGATATTCTTGCATTGATCTGCAGGTACCCTAGTTAGTCATAATAATATTCGGTCATTAATCGTGTCAAAAGAGAAATTTGTTTATTACCAGCTTAACTTTTGTAAAAAATTAAAAATCATAATACGGAAAACATGTATTTTTATTTCAACACTAAATTATGAGAAACCAATAAAAAAAAACAATCCAAAGTCCCGGGTAAGAACGCCACTGTAGTAGTAATAATAACAATAATAATAAAGTATATTTATCCATCATAAAACTACAAATAATATTATTACAAACTATAAATGTTATATATATATATTAATACCTATGACATTATTATTTACCGTAAAACATAAAAAAAATAAAATAATTGGAATCATGTCGTAAGTCACTTTAAAGTTTTAATAATAGCGTAAAGTTTTATCGGATCATAATACATAATATTAAATAATATAGTCGTCATAACATTATTTATGTTGTGTTTTAAATATTTAAGTCTTATTTTTATTACAATTATTATTAGTAAACATCTAAATTAATTTTTGTTATACTTTAATTATAATATTATATAATAAGATTTTTTTTTATATGTTATAGTATAATACAAATAATATATACACTCTATTTATGAGTAATAATAATATTAACTGTTTTCGCAACATATTTAAATGTAGTTTACAACTTTTTTTTTTTCAAAAATTATTATCATATTATTTAAATTTTAGTGCAATAAATTTAGTTGATTACAGATGAGAGTATATTATTTTCCTTTGTGTATATTATATATTACTATACTAATATTAGTCTAATACTATACTGTATCCTACTATAATACTATATGTTTAATGCAGAAATTTATACTTTATAACATCTATTAAGATAGCTAGTGGCCAGTAGCCTGTGGCAGTGTGGCTATTTAAATAAATTTGTCAGTTATGTGGTAAAGAGGTTAGATACATACCATTGCTGCTAATTATTTTACACTAGTTTAGGGAATTATTCGATACCAATTTGTATCGGAATGAAATATACCTAAAATTTCGATTACACTCATTAATACACAGTGTCGATATATTCGACTTATAGGTAAGTGTTCCTAAATATACTGAACACAGTGCACATGTGCACAGTGTAAGCATCCAATTTAGTTTTAAAATCAATATTATAAATTTAAATGATTTGCTATCGTATAATATTCAAATATTGTGTGGTTTTTTATGTATCCGAATCTGACATCAGAAGCAGTAAAAAAGGTTAAATCATCGACTTTAAACTTCTAATTGAAAAATTATATATTTTTAATACTTTGAATTGTTTATGTATTTATCAAAAGTAGAAAATACATAGTACTTTTCAAAATATTCAAGTATTCGAGATAAACTAAAGAAAATTATAAAAAATATAATTTACTCAACAACAGTTTTTAAAAAAATCTATTTGTTTATTTTTTCTTTTTAGTTGTAACTCAAAGATGAATATATAAATGTATGCATATTGCATATACAATATATATATACGTATATGTAATTTTCATCAAACATTTATGTTAATATTTTCACAGACAGTTATAATTTTTAAATTTTTATATAATATTTTTGATTTATTTCAATAAAATTGTTGTTTATAAGCCAATCAAAAAATAAAGTTTATCGTTAAGTTACATTAAGTAAATAATTATAATTTCATGAACTTTTTTTTAACGTCATTTTTATCTAGGTCGTGTTTTGCATGCGTTGAACGATAAGAAGTATGACAAGAAGTATAAATAAGTGCAGAGACCTCCAAATAGAATTTCTTTTTACACTAGGCGATGTCTGATAAAATTTAAAATGAATTCTTAAAACAATTTTTAATAATAATATATTTTTCAATTTTAAAAATTGGTTTTTCTTTATTTTTAAGCCTAATACTCTGAGTCTCTACACTAATATAGCTGCAATAACACGTATTATACTAAAACGATGTATGATAAACGTGTACATAGGTTATCGTAACGATACTTATGTATATAATATATATTATATAGTATAAATAAAAGTATATAAAATAAATTGCCGCAGATTATACAATCTTAAATAATTTTTGCCGCAGTTTACATACAGCTTTTTTCTTCACGTACCACATTTGACCTTTCTGCGTACCATTACTGATACGCGTACCATAGGTCGAGAACGCTGCGTTATATAGTTATAGTATGTTGATGATATTTTCATTTTAAATTGTCAAGTTTATTGTACAACCTACGTACCTAAATTTGAAATTCAATAACTAAGAATCAAATTTTTTTTAAATAAATATTACATAGTTTAAGTACCTACTTTATAAATATCCAATAATATTAAATACATTAAACGTTTTGAGTTAACACAATATAAAAATACCATTGCAGTATAAATTAGTTAACAAATTAGAAATAACATTAGGTTTTAGACGAAATTATTGTCACATATAGTCGGATACTCATACACAGATCATTTTATTTACTTGCGACAATTGTAATAACGTCAAATTACAAAAATTTAAATAATATACAATTACAAATAGATTTGTTCATTCAGCATTTTGTTGAAAGCAATTTTCAAATACATTAGGTATTTAAATTGTTATAGTATCTATTAATATTACTACCTACTCTAGAATAGTCCATATTAGGAAGTTGCAGTTCAGTCAAGACATATGTACTATATTTTATATAAAAAAATATATTATTTGGAGTGTTTGTCTATTTATCGAGTACACTCCGAATCGGTTCAAACATCAGCTCCAAAACAAGATAAGAAAAAATAAATCGCATCGAAGAGTGCTTCATTCTAAATACCTATTAAATTTAGAAATATATCATTCAAAAACGGTTAACATAATATAGTCACTTGGGTATAATATTAATCGACAAATGTATTACCTGATTACAATTAAACGACCGAGTTTTTGTACTAATGTATTATAAGTTATATATAACATCATATTATTGTTACTTTTTAGCATTACGAAATACCGATTGTAAATTCATATTTGTATACTGTCTCTGCATTAGTACTGAATAATTATTCGCTTAAGCTATCTGCATAGTGACAAATCAATAAATTTTACATAAAAACATTAACCAATAAAACAGTATTAGGTATGTGTTTTGGGTTTAATGAACAAAAAATATATTAGACAATTATGAATATTTTGAAATATATATTAAATATTGGTGCAAATTTTCTTCCAGAAAACATAAAATACAAATACTAATTAATAATTTTTTAGATTTTATTGAGCGATTTTTCATGGGCACAACACCTCAAATCGAATTGCCCGTAAATTAATTGTAATAAATAAACCTAAATATTACTGAATACCGAAATCGGTTTTAGATTGGATATATTTTTAAAGCGAATTTGAAAGTTTAGAATATTTCACAGTGTGCATTTTGTAGTTAAAAGTCTGTATACAGTTTGGCGTATAGAAGTGTATAGTGCTTGGTATTATAATGTATATTATATTGACAATGATTGTTGTGAGTTAATTGTAAATGTGTATTGATAAATCAATTATTCAATGTTTTTACTTGCGATATTATTTATAATTAATAACGACATGTGCGTACATAATGTACGCAACTTGATATTTTATATTTTAAATTTATCAAAAGCACTTTAAAAAAAAATTCCAATAGTTCATGGTTTTAATACAAAAAGCCGATAATAATATAATATAAGAACATTAAGAACAATTTACTTTTAACCTGCTCACGTCCTCGTGTGACCACAAAGTACATATTACCTGTGTCAAAACCAGAAAAAAAATATGTTGTGAAAAATTTAATATATATAAACAGCAGCGCGATCTGCCGACAAAATAGGATTCAACCGAATTCAGTGGTGGCTTTTAGCGTGCGTAGAACAGTCGAATACAACACCAACAGAAAGCGCTACCATTAAAATCCAAATCCTTTAATCAAAAACGAGAAGTCGACTTGAAGTAAGAGTTCGATAGTTGAGATAATATTCGTTCACGTTTTTGGATAATGGGTACGAACGCCACGACGCTGGAACTACCAGTCTACAAACCGCGATAAAAAAATCAAGTCATGGGAATAATAGAATAATTTATTTGAATGAAATAAAAGTATGAACATAATAATACCGACTTAATATTATCATTGATTATATAGACTTGTCTATTTTATAACCATTTTCTAATCAATGATATTATTATAATATTATATTTTATATGAGAAAAGTACTTTTATTTCTGTAATGCATAAAATAATATTGTTTAATTGTAAAAATTATAAATATAAAGTAAGTTAACTTTTAAAGATGGACTGAACCATAATACTAAGTACGTATCTACTACCTACCTATTAATACTAACTACTATAAACTAGTAACCTATATTTAATTGTTCTAGCAGCTAGGTATTCATACCAGAATTAATCGACGATTAAAATTTAAAATAATTTGATAATTTGCATTTGATTATTTTATTAATGTTTACGATTATTATAAGCAAAAGGATTATACAAAGTATTCGAAATGATTCGATTATTCCACTTAAGATGGATAAATCATATAGGTTACCCAGTTTTTCTACATTTCCGCCAGGGTTATATTAAAATTTTCTATGAATACGGTACAATAAAGATAAAGACAGAAATTTGAAATCATCAAGTGTCCTTCTTATCTGCAACAGCAAATGAATCATTAGCCTAGTGTATTATGAATTATGATGTATAAATGTTTATAATACGAGTACATAAAAAATACTTATATTCCATAAAGACATTTTTTGCGTGAGTTCCATTAGGTATCATGGCCCATGGGTATTGGATAGATTACATTTTACATTTTTTTTTTTAAGTAACCGGATCGTTGTTTTAAGTTTTCTATTTTAAAAGTTGACCAAAATCAAAATAATAGATTTTAACAAATCATAATATTATAAATTCACACAGAAATTACTAAAATCGTAGGTCTTTTAGAATTGTAGGAATTTTAAAATTATGATAAATAGCCACATAGGTAGGTAAGGTATAGGTTATTATAGGTGGGTATTAATTATATGCATTACGCATAAATCAAAAATTTTCTGTCAGTAAATTTTTAAAATTAAAAAAAAGAATGTATTAACTGTTTAATTAATATAATTAAAATATAATAGTAAGGGGGATTTTAATCGTAATGAAAATCTTTTGTCACCTCTGAACAGTAAATCAAATGTTTATTGAATAGGTAGGTATTCGTGTTAGCATTTACGAGACAATCTCATATTTTAGATACCTACTTTTATATTTAAAATGTTTAACTTTTTATTTATTTTTTTTCAGTTTAGGTATATACACATATATGACTATTTTTAAGTTCATTAAGTGAATAATCTAAAAATGCAATACAGAGTTCCTCAAATATATCTTTCAGACATTGTACAACTGAATACTAACAATTAAAATTAGGTACCTATTCAATTATTATATGTAGAAAAATACGGCACTTAAAAATGTGCAATGTGCATTACATTATGCATATTATTATTTATTGTGTTTATAATATTATCATGTGTTCTTACTCGTCACTCGATATCGTATCTATATTGGTAATAGATTCTATTGAAGTGATTACATTTTGAACAATAGAAAAAAAATCTTTTTCATACAATTTGTAAATGATTTTATATTGTAAATAGATACATCATGATAATATCATGAATCATATATTATATTATATAAGGCATAATATCAATTACCATTGATACTTAAAATTTCTAACCAAATGTTTAAGTTATCTTTTTTTATTATTTAAAAAATTAAAAAATTTCGACTATTTTTGAACTTTTTATAGACATGACAAATTTTCTTTTTTTTCCTGTAATTGTCAATCAATAAAAATTGCAAACTAATTTGTAGTTAGAATGTCATAAACTTTTTTTGTTTTATATCTTAATTTTGACAATTTATTATTAATTAATATACGAATTCTCATAAGTAATTCTTTTTTAAACTATAAAATCTAAAAAATATGTATCTAAAGGAAATTATTTTTTATACACATTTTAAGTTACAATATGGACGAAATTATTTATTTAAACGATAAATAATTAAATGTTAATATTACTCAATTTTGTTTCAGATATTGTACGGTGCTGAAGCAGGTCAATAAATGTGGACCATAGGCGCTCATAGTCCATAGCCCATAGTATAAATATTTAATAATTTATAGAAGCACACTCGCAAGCATGTTACCTTTATATATATATATAATATATATGTCTCTAGAAATTGAAATCAGTTTTTTTTCGGCGCTCTAAGTAAAAAATAATTTTAATACGTCGGTACAATAGATAGTAAATTTATATTACATTCATATAGAGATTATATTTAACTAAAAACCTCCAAAAATATTTAGATATTGCACTTATATATTTTACCTCCGTAGGTTAACTGTACAGTGGTAGTTAAAAGATTTGCAAAATAATTTAAGAGAGATGGTCTAGCACAATGTTCATTATTTATTCATGAGTCGCAATTTAACTTTTACAAAACCTTTTAGATGAGCCACAAAATAATGTATAAAATAAACGACGGTTTGATCCACCTCTTGAACAACATTATATCTCTTAAAATATTTTGAATATTTAATTTTGCATAGAATATAATAGTACCTACTTATACATTATTATAATACACTAATACGTATAATGGCGATAAATTTAAAATCTCTCCGATTAATAATTTTTGAATTAAGAAATTGTAATTTTTATTTCTCACCTTTTTGACAAATTTAAACAACATAAATAAAAAAAAAAATTATTTTTAAAATATTTTAAATATACCACAATCAATCCTATTTACATAATTTATGAAAGATGTATGTTTTCACTTATATAAGTCCATAAAAATATTGTATGATAAATAGGTATACCTACATTATAGGTATTTTAATAATTAATAATAGGTATAAATAGGTATTCTATGATTTTGTTAAAAATTATATAAGCCTAATCAACAATCTTTGATATTTATAAAAAATAAACAAATCGACTACCTACTTATAGTAATTAAAATATACTTGGAAATAGAGGCTAACATATTGACGCACTGGAATACTGTATACTCTCAAAATATTTTTTCATATACCTAGTTTCCATAGGCGTAGTATAGTTTCAATATTTTATAACTGTTTCAAAATTTCAGATACTCATCACAGTTACCTTGATATTATGGTTGACGAGATATATTCGAATCTACAGTAGAGTGTAATCATCTTATTTTTTTTCGTAAATAAAATATACTTAAATATTTTAGTATTTTAATTATAATTCTTATTCCTAATACGTACTATTTATCTAAAGATTCATACACGATACACAATCTCCATCTTTCATTACTTTAAAATATTTGTCATATTAAATTGTTACAACTTTGTAATATTTATCGCCAGAATCTTATAATGTATATATAATACATATAATATATAATATCTTGCAATATTATTACTAAAATAATGGATTTTTTTTTGTAACTAAACAATGTAGTGAAAGACAAAGCCATGTAATAGATTACCTACGTTTTTACTTAATAACTATTAATGTGTATTCAAAAACCTATTATAATATTTATTTATTTTTTTTTTTTTTGGTGTATAACGTGGATTGCTATTTTATACTTCATATAATTTTCCAGGTGAACAATTTGTTTTACACTCATTTCCCCAGTAGATTATTCAATTATTGTTAATGTATATTTTTTTATAATTTTCATATTTTTATGTATATTTTTTTCAACTATGTAAAGATAAATCCAACTATCATATTTAATCAAGCAGAGTACCTACTATATTAATGTCTAAAATAGATAATATTCATCTATAGTAAGTAAATTAATTTTTGCAAAAAAATAAATTCGTTAATAGCATTTTATTGATTAGAATTTCACAAAATAATCTATGCATATTTCATTTTCATTTCCACATCATATAAATAAGAGTGTCAACATGAAGTAAATAGATTTTTGTAGTTATTATTAAACAGAATTATTAATATATCTGTTATTAATTTATAACTCACTGTACAATTGGCAGGAAAAAGAATATATGAGGAATGATCTGGAATGGCGTGAACAGCATTGATTTTTTGAAAAGGAACTTTATAAAGCACACGAACTGGTGCTGGAAAAAGAACATGAACTAAATTATAATAAAAATAACATCTCATTCCTCTACTGGTTCAAGAAATGAGGTTAGTAATTTATTATACATTTTTATTTGTAACTATGTGATTATTTTATATGAATATAGTTCCAAGAATATTTGGATGAAGGATCACAAGCACACCATGAATACGAATTATCTTAGAAAGATAAGGAAATATTCGAACTTAGAAAATCAAAGAATGTAATACAGAGTCAAAGTACAGAGACTTACAGTCTACAGAAATTTTCAAAAGAAATGCAGCAACAGTATCTGTTTGATCTCGATAACCTAAATCAATAGTTAATTAGGTAACACTAATAAAGTTTGAAAGTTCTGTCAAACGTGTTTCAAAGTTTGAGACTTTAACTGAGTTTAACTTCATGTGCAATTGCAAGTTCTCTAGCTCTTTGTTGTTCCTTTAAGAAAACAATAATAATTATAAAATAGGTATTTACATCTATCAAATGTGAATAAAACATTTTAAACTAAATTTTTTACTTGAGAAATGGCAATTGAATGGTTCTGTTTCACTGCATGACTTCATGCCGTAACTGGAACTGGAATTGAACTTCGCTTTACTATTTTCCATCTCAAATTGTTGAATTTTTTTTTTATGTGTCCATTTTATTCAATTTATCTTGCAAAGCTTTTTTTCTTAAGTCAAATTAACAAACCTGGAAAAAAAGTACTTAAATAAATTAAAATATTCAAGGATATATATGTTATATGTATTCTATAGAATGTAAAACATCAATGCAAACTACAACTATGTAAACTCTTATTGTATTTTTCTATTTCAGACATGTTCATTTTAGTATACGTTTTTTGTATATGTATATAATTTAAGAACACACACACACACACAAACATAATAAAATATAGTAAATAGTAGGTAATTATTTTTTATATATTTTAATAATAAATTGTAGGTACCTATTCAATAAATAAGTTATTAGGTAGTAGTTAAGTTTTTTTTTTTATTTATTCAAAGCAGAATATAAAATACTGATAATGAAATTTATATTGATTACCTATACGATCATTAGGTACGAATTCTTAAAATTATTTATAATAATTTCAATTTAAAAAATTTGTTCTTTCTATATTTTAATGCCTAATAATACTCTAAGAGTTTCTACACTATAATAGCTGTCATAAATCATAATACGCATTATACCTAATTAATCGATAAACGTGTAGGTATTTAGATTATCGTAACGATATGTATATATGGAAAGTATATAAAATGAATTGCCGCAGTTAGTATAATATCGGTTTTTTTCGCAGATTGTATACTCTTAATTTTTTTACCGCAGTTTACATATCGACTTTTAGTAAAAGATAAATCTTGCCGCAGTTTACACACAACCATTTTTTTATTGATCTTTTAAGAAAACGCAACACCCGCATGTGTTGTCTCCGTTTTACAAGTGCGTAACATGACAAATTTATCACGTTTAGCTCAGTTAGTTTAAAAATTAGAATGAATAGACCTATTATGTTATTATGAAACTTGATTGTAAGAACATTATGTATACGTTTGTATGTTTTTTTTTTTACGATAGTTCAATTTTGTAGCAAGTTATGTGAGTTACTGCAGTAAAATTAATGTAAAACTAGTTAAATTTAGTAGTATAATAAAAATCATTGGGTTATAATGTTATGTGTTTATGTCTGGTACCTGGTGACTGTATAGAGCATGTCTATAGTAATACCTATTAAAGTTATAAAATGAAGATTGAAAACAAAAATTAAACTCAAAATACAATGAACATGAATATCCTATACTTTATTTTTAACCGTGAATGGATGGTGTGAGGTAGAGCTGAAATAAATAAATGGTAGAAATATTTCAAAAGGCCAAGCGGCTTTTCCCCGCAAATGTGAAGGGAAATCTACCATCGTTATACTGACCGCTGTCTAGTGTCTACGGCTAAAAGAACACGCTCGTGTTCATGAATTCCTGGTACACACACACGCTTCTTTTTTGATCAACAACCGCAACTCCGCACAAATGACTACCGCCGCCGTCTATGGCTAAAACAACACGCTCGTGTTCATGAACTCCTGGTGCGCTCACGCACTTTTTATTCAACAATGGCGACTCCGCACAAATGATTCCATATCCCCAGAAAATGAAACGACACACCGATAGGGTCACGTCGGACACTTTTGTTGCAGCGCGCTATTCAAACTACGATAAGTACACATAGTTTGTCGTTTCTTATATGCATACCATCAATATGTTTAATACGGTATGGCGGTATACACAAGGTACCTATGTATATTTTGTCGTTTGAGTAAATAGACGTTTTGCCTTTTGAAATATTTCTACCATTCACTTATTTCAGCTCTACCTCACACCGCCCATTCACGGTTGTTCATAGATACGTGGCCTACTGGCCTGTTACAATATCATCGAGATAAATCAACACAAATTTATTAACCAACACACGGAATAGTATATACAGGTAGTACACTATTTGGTCGTAGCAAAAACTAAAAAAAAAATGTTGCTGTACACAAATACTAACCCTAGTTTTATCAACCATGGATTGGAATCGAAGGTTCGTCACAACCTGCGTTAGTTTTAGCATTCCATGGGCTCAGATTTTAATGCCCCAAAAACTGCAAAAAATATTGAAAAAATGCATTTTAACTGCAATAATGTTCTTAAAAAATTACCCAATTTTTTTTTTATATTTTACTTGTATGCACAACAAAATGTCATACGATTAAATTATATAATGATATTTTTTTGATGAATTACTGAATGTTTGTACAAAAAGATTGATCATATAAATATTTGGATACCTTCCTTTGTAAAATAAAGATTAGAGTCGTTATACCTATAATTGCACTGAAAAAAGTAGTTGAAATGTTTTTAATGTCTCTTTAACTTGTAAATTGTTATGATTGTTATAATATTGTTTTGATTGTTTGAATATTTAGAATACAAAATAATAAGATAATATTATATTCATATATATATATATATATAATATTGGTATAGGAATAGGATAATATAAAACATTAAGGTGTTAAATAGATTACTTATTAAGTCAATTGGTTAAATATTAAACATTAATTTTAATTTCTAAACAATATTATGATATAAACAATATAGGTAAGTATTTGTTATTTGTTTTCCCAGATATTTCAATAATGAGAATTGTAAACCCCCAAAAAAGGTGGGATTTGAAACATTTTTTAAACTACTTATTAAAACACCCTAAATAGTTTCAACTTTTTTGAGATTAGATTTTTTTTTTATATATAAAATTAAAAAAACATAGTTTACTATTTTACTTTTATAATTTACCAAATATTTATTACAATACTTATGTATTATGGTTATATATAGGTATATATATACTAAAATATATTATTTTTTGAAAAAATTACACAATAAATTTTAAATGTTATTAAATATACATTTTGTTATAGATGATGAGTTTCTTATTTAGCTACCAGAAATAAATAAAATTTTATAATAATTAAATGAGTTAGTAGGTTGAGGTAATTCAAATTTGAATTTTAGTTTAATATACTAAACACTAATGTATAAATATAATACATAGGTAGTATAATATATGAGTTGGTCAACAACATACATAGGTTATATACTTTTATAAGCTCAAAACAAGAATATAATTATATATATATATATATATATATATATATCTTAAATTTTTGTACACCAACAAATGCAATTATGCAAATGTTATTTAACATTAATTAACATATAAGTATAATTTTTTTATTTATATGTTATGCAAAATATGACATTGTGCAAGGCCATAAGGGAGTAAATTTTAAATAACTTTAAAAGTTAAATGCATTGCATTGTATAGCAGACAAACACATTTAAATACACTAAGAAGCTTAAATTTTTCTGAGATTGAATGTATGTATAATAAGTTAAAAATATCTAACTATTACTTAATTATTAAAAATACAATATATATTTAATAGTTTCCAAAATATTAACTACAATATTTATGTATTGCTATTATTTAAAAATATATAAATAAATTAGGTATTTTTTGATAGAGCAAACAAAAAAATTGCATAAGCTATTAAATATCCATTATTTTTATCAATGATGAGTTTTTTCTAGGTATTATGCAATATGTGTATGATCAATAGTATATTAAATAGCTACCATGAGTATTGGGTATGTTAAATTTGTTTAAAAGTAAATTTAATATTTAAATATTTAAAAAATAATTAAAAGAGATGGTAGCTTCAGATAATATTAAGTTGGTGTTTGAGTATAATTTCTTATAGCTTAAAGTGTTAATAAATACATTAATACATATTATTCTTATTACATTAAATATTTAAGTACAATTCTACAAAATTAATATATATTAAATATATATATATAAATCATAAGGAAATAATCCTTACTAAATCAATGATGAATTAAATAGGTATTTAATGAATTGTGGTTTTCCTATGTATATACAGAGTGTATCAGATAGAATTGACTATTTTTAATTGAATAGATTTTTAAGATATAAAAACATTTTGTGTTGCTGTTTTTTCAGCAATAAGTAAATTATGTTGACCTTTGGTTCTGTTTGCATGTGAAAAAATACAGCATTTTTCTTAAATTAATTTAAATTGAATTTTAAGCTGTAAAAATGAAAGTATAAAAAATTATAAATAACAAAAATACACATTAAAGATTTTAAGATAATTTAATTTATTAATTTAAAATATACCAAATATACCAATTAATCCACTCGAAAAAACTGCCAGTCACTCAAGATTCCAAAATTATTATAGTTCAATGAAGTTAACAGATTATCTTTTCAGGAATAACTAACATAATTTTTACCAATATGTAAACAATTGAAAAAAATCAACTTCGTGAATGGTAGACAGTGGCAGCTATACGAGCAGGATATTAGAACTTTCCCCCATGAGCAGCGGCTATTTTCACACAATTAATAATGATCGGACACATTTGCTTATTGGCTATAATAGATAATATTTTGAATAACATTGGTGTTAGAGACATAATTCATATTATTAAAAACAAAAACCGTGTAGGTATTTTTTTAAATTTATATTATTCCGTTTTTATTTTACAAAACAACAGTTGGTAATTACTAATCTGAGGGCAACACGTTCTGTACAAATCCAAAACGAGCGTGCATTATTTTAAACTCTAGGAAAAATCAATAAATTCATTCGCGACGAAAGTGAATCAGAATTCTAGCCGGTAAAATAGATTTTTCAGACCGAAATATCATCTGTCGTACGATTCGATACTACAACGACATTCGTGATAACAACGATAACATTCGCAGTAATGACTTGTAGCGTTAAAGGACGTCTGTAACCGTTACATCACCCACCGGCACGATACACGGGCCGATGTATCACGGGGACACGTACCGCGGTTCCTCCACGACGTGTCGGTCGGGCGGCAGGGAGACGCGATAACGCGGCGCGCCGATAACGGAGTAGTCGACTGTCGCCGCGCGCACACGAACTCGCGATCAATCGATTCGTAAGACGTTTTGGCCAACAGTTCCACGGAGGTGAACACAAATTAAAAATCAAAACACGCCGACAAAACGGAAACGCCGTCCGTCTCGACGACTCCCGACGAAACGTTTCTTCTTCTATTCCCGCGGTCGATCGCGGCACACAATATCGTCGAGTCCGGTGAGACACGACGACCTTTTCCCGTTCACTTCCTCGGAGCGCCCCGACCCGGTACAACCCCCCCAAAAAAAATTTTTTGGCGTCGCTCGGCCCGTGAACTCCGACAACGGTTCTCCCGACTCCGGTAGGTAATAAATATTAATATAATCGTTATTCGACAACAGGCGTCGCCATGATCGGCGGTCTGTTCATGTACAACCACAAGGGCGAGGTGCTCATATCGCGAGTGTATCGCGACGACATCGGCCGCAACGCCGTGGACGCGTTCCGCGTGAACGTCATACACGCCCGCCAACAGGTCCGGTCGCCGGTCACCAACATCGCGCGCACGTCGTTCTTCCACATCCGCCGGGCCAACATTTGGCTGGCGGCCGTCACCAAACAGAACGTCAACGGCGCCATGGTGTTCGAGTTCCTCATACGGTTCACGCAGGTCATGCAGTCGTACTTCGGCAAGATCAACGAGGAGAACATCAAGAACAACTTTGTGCTCATCTACGAGCTGCTCGACGAGATACTCGACTTTGGCTATCCGCAGAACTGCGACACGGGCGTACTCAAGACGTTCATCACGCAGACGGGTGTCAAGTCGCAGAGCAAGGAGGAGCAGATGCAGATCACGTCCCAGGTCACCGGCCAGATCGGATGGCGGCGCGAAGGCATCAAATACCGCCGCAACGAGCTGTTCCTCGACGTGCTCGAGTACGTCAACCTACTCATGTCGCCCCAGGGACAGGTGTTGTCTGCGCACGTTGCCGGCCGCATACTCATGAAGTCTTATCTGAGCGGCATGCCCGAATGCAAGTTTGGCATCAACGACAAGATCGTCATGGAGTCCAAGGGCACCAAGATCCTCGATGACTCGGGCTCGAGGACGGCCTCTGGGAAGCCGGTTGTCGTCATCGACGACTGTCAATTTCATCAGTGCGTAAAACTTTCAAAATTTGAAACAGAACATTCCATAAGCTTCATTCCGCCCGATGGTGAATTCGAGTTGATGCGTTACCGTACTACCAAAGATATATCGTTGCCGTTCAGGGTTATACCGTTGGTCAGAGAAGTAGGTCGTACTCGCATGGAGGTCAAAGCAGTATTGAAGTCTAATTTCAAACCCTCCTTGTTAGGACAAAAAATAGAAGTCAAGATTCCCACTCCCTTGAATACCGCTGGTGTTCAATTGTTGTGTTTAAAAGGCAAAGCCAAATACAAGGCTTCAGATAACGCGATTGTGTGGAAAATTAAGAGGATGGCTGGGATGAAAGAAACTCAGCTCTCGGCTGAAATCGATCTTTTGGAGACTGACACTAAGAAAAAATGGACTAGACCACCGATTTCTATGAATTTTGAGGTACCATTTGCTCCTTCTGGGTTCAAAGTCAGATATTTAAAAGTTTTTGAGCCAAAGTTGAATTATTCTGATCATGATGTTGTCAAATGGGTTCGTTATATTGGGCGAAGTGGATTGTATGAAACTAGATGTTAATCAAATAAAACTATACGTATTTTAACGATTTCCCAATATTCTGGTCCAAAATTATTTACACACTGATTAATATTAAATATAATATTTATTTTATCATATCATATTTTTTTATTTATAATCCATTCAGTATGATATGATTTAATACATTTATTGTTATTTAAACTAGTCATTTATATTCTTTTTATATGCATTATAAATTTATAAATAATGTTTATATTTTAATGTAATTGATTTGATAAAAATATTGGCTGATATATGATTTTATTATTACTATTATACCTACCAACATAGTTATTATTTATTATTTTATATATTTTTTTTTATTATTATTTACTTATTTTGATCTGCTTTTATTTTTCTAGGTATTTAATATTTGTAATACTACAACTAAGTTTAAACGAATAAGTATTACCATAGGTAAATAATAATCTAATAATGATTATATTTAGTGCTTTATTATAATATTATATATTATATTCAAACATAACAGAAATATATTGTGTTGTTATTTATATAAATAATATACTAATACTACCTATATTAGGCACAGAGTTGATGTATTAAAAATGTTAAATTTGTTTATATTACTATTGTCAGTAGGATACAAAACAATTTTAAGTTAACACGAAACAATATTTTGTTGTCACTTAAATGTAATTACTAATTAGTTTCATTCATTATAAAATAAATTATCTTAATAAGACTATAGTATTAGGTACTTAATAATTAAAAGAAACAATAATAAATTGAATACAATTTGATCTTTACTAAATTAAATATTTTTTTTATTAGTGTAACTAATTGACGTTTTTATTATTTTGAAAATGGTAAAGTATACTAACTAATAAATACTATTTAAAAAAAAAAAAAAAAATCTTTTTCAAAAATGGACAATAATATTACATTTAAAAATTTAATTGTTAAAAAAGTTGTAATTATAAATAAAATAAATAAATATAAATAATATATTAATTTTATATTATTAATACAATTTTTAATTTATTTTAATTGTAGGTACATAGGTCATCATAAACATAATATTGAATAGTGATAATTACTAGACCCTGAGTAAAGAAGGTGGTAACTAACGAGGTATGTACTTAAACACTATTTGATTTTATTATCATATATTTTTAAGAGTAAAGAGAAAGTTTCAACATTATCATATTTGAGATGACAATTTTAAAAAAAATTCTCATAAAAATATAAAATTGCAAAATGTAATTAATTGGTAAACGATGTTTTTATTCAAAACTTTTAGCTCAGTAAATGTACATAGGTAACATTTTCAGCAACTATTTTACTCAAATGCATACAATGTAGGTATACATATTATATTATTATATAGAGAATTTATCTACCTATTTATTTTCAGAGTTTATATTCTAATAAATTGCAATATAGGTATTAATTAATAATTATTAATATTACTTGAGATAAAATAAGGAAGTATATTTTATAATAAAAGTTGCACGTATTTAAAAAAAAACAATCTCGAAACTTATCTATAAATATAAAAGTATAGGTGAACCTGCTTAATAATTGGAAGTGCTGACAAATTGTGTAAGTAACAAAAATAGATAAGATGAATATATTATGATGGGTATGCAAGACAATATAGTAGACACTAAACACATGTAATTATACTTATAAATCATAATTATTTGACAAGAGTATTTAAGGCATTAGTTCTTAGAACCTACTATAACAAGTAAGCCTAGGGTAGTATAGGATTTTGCATTTTTTTTATAATTTACAGAATATAGCTTTTCTAGCACAAAATATGATTTGGTCATCTACTAGTTCAAATAGGTATTTGTTTTATTTTGCATTTTTTATACTTTATTGAAATCTGGGTAATATTTTAATAAACTTTTATATGATTTTTTTAAATGGATGTTATAAATTATTGTACAATCATATAAAGATACAACATTAAAATAAAATCGTGGACATATTTTTGTTAAATACCTAGTTAATATTTCATAATATCAATCGTTTGTTGAATATAAAATATACCTACTGCTACTGGCTACTGGTAGGACTAAACCAACCGATAATTACCGATAATAACGTTCCATTAAATTTACGTATTATTTTTATATTATTATATTATTTTATGTAACTTATGAAAAATTACCTACTTAATTGGACATAATAGCTATCACGGGACACACGAGACCGTCGAAAAAAAACTATACCTACCTAGGTACTGTTATAGTATTTAAAAACAATTCGTTTTTAAAGTTTTTTTACAAATATAAGTTAAAACCTGTTTTTAAATTTATTGAAATAATAACTCCAACAGTATCTATTCCAGTGTATTGAGGTATTACAAGTACAAAATATTATAAATTATAATGATACTATTACCATTTACGAGTGCAAATGTGTAGGTACCTAGTAAGTCTATTCTACATTTGTACATTGACAATTGTCATATAGCCATTTAGGTACTACTCAGAAACCTGTATATTATAAAGTATATTTAGATACCTACTAGTCCTACTATACCTTTAGGCTAAAATTGTAAGGAGGTGTTATATAAAAAAAAAAAACATTCCAATTTTGTATTCATATAATTGATTACCTACCTAGCAGTCCGATTAATATGACTATAACACATGTCATGACTAAATAGATAGGTATATAGAATTATATTATTACCTAAATGAATGATAAAGTAATATATTATAAGGTAAATTTTTATAAAGGGTATCTAAGTTTTTAATAATTTTGCAAATATCGTCATTATTCATAGTTTTAAGCTAAGTAGGTAATATACCTACTACATGTACTACACTATACTATTATGTTCGTTATAAATTAGACAATTTTAAATTTTAATCTATTGTATGATACTATTGAATAGCGCCAACGTGCAACGGTGGTAGCCGGTAGGTAATAACGTCACGCATTATAAATATAAAAATATTTTATATTATAACGAACTAGTCACATAATTAGTTATTGTTATGTGGCTTTATAGTTTTCTAAAACCAAACAGAACAGACTCGTCCAATGACCAGTATAATATAAAACGCGTATATTATCATTGGAGTTTAAAATAAATAATTCGATAAACCTACAATATATATATATATATATGTGTATATAAATCAGTACAATAAAAATCTATATAGTGTCATAACAAAATCTGCTTATACTCATCATCAGCAGTTAAATAACGCCTACTTATTCGACAAAGTAATATTATATACTTTATCTTGGCGATAATATTTTGTGGTTACTGTGATACTGGTACGCAATAAATCAGTGACCCGTAGACAATAAAAGACATGGTCGATATGGATAGGCCACGACGTCTGTGTTAAACATAATTGAAGCCGCGTTCCCGGAGGAGAAGTTTAAGGAGAGGCAATTGAGGCTCTCTCATCACATCAACAAAAGAAACCCGCCAATATGATAATGATAAAAATTTAAAAATTTCAACTTATTGTAGGTAATTATTGAAATTCGTATCAGATGATTCTATTTATTATAATAAATTATTCCTTTTAATATTATACTTTATTTTTCACTGTATACTTAAATTTAACAGTCATAAATCATTCAAAAGTTGAAAAGTTATAATTTAAAATGGAGCTAATGTATTGTGTATGCGAGTATGCCGAAGTAACTCTAAAAGTGATTGGGATTTGTCATTTCAATTGTAAGTAAAATAAGAACTAAACAATTTAAATGTTATATGGATAAATACTACATGTATTAGTTTATATTCAAACATAGCATATTAACAGGATATGTAATATAAAATTATTTAAAGGTTTCCTAAAGACAAAAAAGTGAAGGCTAAATCGATAGATGTCTGAATGAAGTAAAGACATGGCATAGGTTATGTTCATTACATTTTAACAAAAATTAGTACTGGGTGAGTGATGAAGATTTGCCATACAACTATTTGTTGCCCGAGGAATACCACAAAAGTACAATATTGTTTCAGTTGGATTTGCAGAACTACAGTATGACCATAATCCTTTTTTTATAATTTTACTTTCTGGTTAAATTATGTAATGCTTTATACTTCAGAGATTCAAATCTTGAGACTCCTACATTATCTATCTCTTACACTGAATGTATCGAATCATCAGCTCAGACAACAGAGTGTAAAAGGCAAGTATAATAATAAACAAATAAAATTGTATAATATAATCTTAATCTTTAAAAAAAATTATTCCTATATATATATATAGTATATACGAATACAGTGCTCAAAATGGAAAAATTTTACAAACCGGAACGTTTATAAAATTAATATGCGGATTTTAATATTAATTTTTAATTTTAATTATTTTAATTTGTGTTTACTTTACAATACAATATAATTAGATAAATAGATAATAATAATAAATAATATAAGTAATTTTAAGTTTAAAAAATTTCCAATTTTTAGTAAAACACAGACTAAATATATTGTGACATTGTCACTTGTCAAGTATTGTCAAACTACAATCAAAAAATAATTAGTTAAGTATACACAATTTATACATATATACAGATTTCAGATAGTTGATAAATAGAATTCGTTGCAATTTGTGACAGAATAATACATTATCGATAGTAAATTGAGTATTTTACTTTTTATTGCGATCACGGCTTTAATTGTAGTGTAGCCTGTGGAAACTTTTTGATCATTAAATCATTAACATTTTTATTGCGAATAATTGTGATAATAAAAAAATACGATACACCATACGAGTGATGTCAGGTGTCAGATGAAGCCTCTTGGAGTTCTATAAGAATTAAACTTCTCTGTATATTATATTTTGTCGAAAGGATATTTTATAATTTTAATCTTCTAAATTTTGATACTGTAGATTTTTACAAAACAGAACTCTTAAATTTTAATTTTAACCAACCGGAACGGACACAAAGTTTATATCACGAACCGGAACACCATTCCGGTGCGTTCTGGTCCATTTCGAGTACTGTACATATATTAACGTATACCCTATATGTTTAATTAAGACCATATTAAGAAACTGTAGTATAATTAACTGTATATGTAAACATTTATTAAATTTTGTTTGATGATAAATCAATAGTTTTTTAATTTATTATTATCATTATTATTTTTTTTAATTTGATGTTTTGATCATTTAAATTTATAATATTTTGTATGTAATATTAGATTTTAATTTTTAAAATAGGTGTTGTGTTTATACATGTTATTTACTTTATATTTACATATAAATATTGATGAAGTGTTAATTTACTTCAAAAAATATTTATTCAGTTATTGGCATGTGAATGTGAGTAATGTTGAAGTCTAGTGTGTTTTATTTTCGGATTAATGGTACATACCATATTTTATAACTAAAAACTTTAAGTTGAATAATTATACATCAGGGGCGGCCAAACAGTCGATCTCGGACATTTTCAAAGTCGATCATGTTAAAAAAATTTTTAGGGCCACGCGCCCTATATGTTTCTTAATAATTATAGTTACTCAATAATAAAAAAAAAATTTCTATGGAAGTCGATCCTCAAAGGTGAAGTATATTTTTAGTAGATCGTGACCAAAAAAAATTTGGCCACTCCTGTTATACATGACACCCATTATGGTATATTAGAATAGATGATATTAATGTTGTTCAAATATCCTCATTAATGTTATCATATTTAGATTTTGTATGTAATAAAAATATTGAGTTTTGTTATCATTTGCTTATCGTTTTAATTTTTAAAGCACTAACATGTAAATCGGTGTCATCATGTTATATGAATTTTATTATTATTTATTCTAGTGTACAATGCAATTAATTATCTTAGTAAAATAAAAACACTGCTACAAAATTTAGATGTTTCAACATAGATCACGATACAATGATAAAAAACAAATATAAAGAGCCTCGTAGCTATTTACTACCTATAAGTTTGGGTACAAATATAAGACTAAAAATATAATTTACAAATTACAAGTAATAAAGGAATTATTGTATTAAGAAACTAAATAACATATTTACATATTTTATAATATAAGATTAAAATATATACCGTCATCCATGATATAATTTAATATAATTATATCATGCTGTCATCCTTAAACATATGTGATATAAACTTTTCTATGCACTCTTTACTAAATAAATTGTAGATTTTTTTTACACCCATTTAACTGCAAAATCTCAGTAAAAATAAGAAAATTCATACAATTCCGGACTAAAGTTATTCCTAATAAATTTGACTTTAATGATATAATTTTTTTTTTTTTTTAATGTTTATTTATTATCTCACTGATAGCTATTTTTGGATGTATTAATACAATTTTAAACCAATTTGCATGAAGAAATAATTTAAACATTTCAAATTACTTAATTACATAATACATATTTCATATTTGAACAACTTAATTGAATACAAGTTACAGTGTATTATAATACAATTATTATATGTATTAGAAGTTTTATGTAGGTATTCAAATATTTTATTTAGTAAAAAATTATGTAAAACATTTTGTTTTAAATGTATATTAATAAAATTAAATATAATATGTGTCTTATTTAATATTATTAATATAATAATTGTTTTTTTTCTATTAATTGATTTTATTTTATTATTATTATCTGAACTATTTGTATATCTAACAAATATTCGATTAATTTTTCAGTAAATTAAATTAATTATGTTTAAGATTTTATAAAATGAAGATAATTAAATTATGTTAAAAAAAAAAAAAAAATAAGTACAAAATGTAAAATGTAAAATAGTTTTATTATATATAATATAATTATATAAGACAAAATAAGTATAATCATCATGAATACTAATAAATTAATTCAAATTTATTTATTTTTGTAAATCTATAACCTCATCATAATTTTATAATTACAATAAATAATATTAAACACAAATTATTATTTACTAGTCTATGAGTTATCAAAAAAAAGAATGTTTTAAAAGCTTAGATTGTTTAAAGTCTGTAATCATAATAATTTGTAAATATTAGTTTTTATTACACAACATTAACAATCCAAAAAGTTAGCTGCCATCAGAAGTTCCATTACCATATCTAGTGTAACAGGGAAATCGGGAATATCAATTGGGTTGTTTGTGTAACGTGCTTTATATGCCAAGTACATACAGATCTTTGATAAAATGCGAGAACTAAAAGAAAAATAAAAAATATATCTTTAAGGCTTCTGTTTAGATTTGTATTATATATTTATATGATAACTAGGGTCCAGCTTTATAGTTTCTAAATATGTCTAAAATATGATTCTCATATTTTATAAATAAATTGCAAATATTCTGTTTATAGACTAACTTACACTAAAGAATTATAATATATAAACAATAAAATAAAAATATTTATATCAAAACATAATGTTTGAATAATTGATAAAATAAATATTTGATGAACCTATGAAGAGCATGGCTACATACAAGTATTATCAATGCATTTTTTTTTTTTTTATCAAAATGATACAAAAAATTATTGTTATTATTAAATCTATATGCTGTAAATGATCCTAATAATTTTTTCCATGTAACTTTTTATTGAAATTATAAGAAATTGTCATTGATTTCTTAAAATGAACTAAATATTCCAAAATATGCTAAATGTTCTATAACCCTTTGAAATATTCTCAAAAAGGTATGCCAAAAAAACTTTTTTCTTGTGAACTTAGTGTTCAATTAATCGTGCACAATTTTTATTCTCGTAACAATATTATGTAAAAACATATATTTCTGGACCTTAATTTTAACCATCATCACTGCTACTTACGATATTTCCCTGAAATGGATTTCATTTACTTGATTTTCTAAAAACTCGCCGGGACCACTTAACATAGTTTTTATTGTGCCTGACATCAAGGCATGCTCTCGCTTGATAATAAACTCGTGCCCGTCACTTGATATTAGCTTGACATACATAGAATCCGGACCTTCGACTCCACCATATCCCGTATTCTCCTCACCCTAAACACAAGCAAGAATCATTACATATAAATTGATCATTGTCTACCCAACACAGTGATCAAATTTAACGATGTTTTATAATATATATATATATATATATATATATCCTACATTTATGAGTTATTTTGTATTATTAAATCCCAGTCATAGTCCATAGATACAGGCGCGGATCCAAGGGGGGGGGGGCGAAGGGGGCACACGCCCCCCCCAAATCCCTAATATAGGTTTGTGTCATGTAAATAATATATTGGGTTTTTAATTATTTTCGTGGTTCATTACAACTACTAACTTATTACAGTATTATAAAATTACGAAAAATAAAATAATATCATTTTATACATATATTTTATTGTGTAGTGACTATTGTGTAAGTATGTTACTATATTACAGCTAAATTGCGTTCGATCGATTGCCATCGATGATAAACAATTATACGTAAACTTTTAATTTTTTTAAAATTTTAAATTTTGCGCCCCCTCCGTAAAACATTTCTGGATCCGCCCCTGCATAGATATACCTAACACTTATTGATTATTTAAAAAAATATATAATAAATAACAATGCTATAGCCTAGTAATTATATGTCCTGAACTAGTTTCATTTAATTTTCCAATTTAGTTTTTCCCATGTACTTCTACCAGATCATCGGTAAAGTAAAATACATAATTGATACTAATATTGTATTTCAATATATCTTTTTAATAAATTATTCTTAGTGTTTATATAATTGAGTACCTATTATGTTTTAACAGTTTGTCTGATATTATTTCAAAACCTTCTCATATTTCTCCATTTAGCACCTGTCCTATTGATCTGCCACCGATAACCCGTACCCGAGAATCGAGATGTAAACAAATTTCTAATAATTTTTTCTACGTAACAGATAACAATAATGTAGTCAAACATAATCGATTAACGTACCTGACCGTCTTCTGCCATGTCGATGAGTGCCGAGTTATACAGTAACACGCTAAACAGACGCGAACAGAATCCGAACGACACGCTGTTTATACTTTTTGTAGTGTATACTGTATATACTGTAGATAATGAAGACGACGCTACGACGTGTCCAATCGTCGTTTCTAATATTCCAGCATACCGAAGATACCGCACGCGTTGGATACCACGCGTGGCGGCGATTCACGAAAACAAAAAAGTCCCAGTAAAAAAAGTCCCGACGTAAAACGTCCCATCTTTAATAATATATAGACTTGATTTTAGGTGTTACTTTTTATTTGTGTAACGATTGGCAGTTGAACACATACTGATAATCGTTTCGATATAATTGATATAATAATAACCGATATAAATATATAATTATAGGTACCCTGTTAAAATGGGGTTACTTTGGTAATTTTTGTTAGTTTTTTTGGTTCTATTTTCATTTAACTAATGCCATGGTAAATAAAATGTATTAATTGAATTGCTTTACTTCAAAATATATATTTCTCTACAAGAATCAATCAAATTTTTTTTTTATAATCTTAAAAGATATATTATTTATATAAATTATAATTTTAAAAGTTATAAGTAGCTATTTAAGTTTGAGCACATAATATTATGGGGTTACTTTAATACCCCCTATTTTTATTAATTAAATCAAATAGTTAACTAGTCAAATTATCAATGTCGTCCGAAAAAAATTTTATGATAATTATTCCTATGATATAAGTGAAGTGGAGTTACATTGATAAGTGTTTTTTTCTTGACTAGTTTTATACCAGTTGTACTAAACGACTAAATATTAAAAACGACAATTTGTACAAACTATCAACTATTATAATCAATGTTTTCATGACAAAACCTCAATAGAATCTAGGACGCTTCCCCCCCCCC
>VUJU01000992.1:0-57136 GCA_009835225.1 Aphis craccivora | reverse complement strand
AAAAAGGGTTTTTAGATTTAAATTATTTATTGCATATTCTGTATAAAACAGTAATTTGTAATGACTAATGATCAATGTGATTACAAAATTTCATAAATGAAATGAATCTATATATAAAAATTCCTAGCACATACCATTTTCACTCTACACTAAAATACTGACTGTAAAAATCAATCAAAATTAAAAATAATACTTAAAACTGATGCAAATAATAGTCATAAATTATGAGTTATAATATATAACAATTAACAATTGTACTTTAATGAGTGATGGACTTTCAAACAGTTTAAATTATTAACTTTTAAAATACCCTCCATAAAAGTCTAGTCAAGAAGTAGGTATAACTTTCAATTTACTATTTTGATTAGTTTTAAAATCAATTAGCTATTAAAATAATTTAACTGTACACATTTTTAATGTTACACTGTTTAGCCGCCTATACGTGTATTGTATTTAACTGTTTCAGACCACTATGAGCGGTTATTTAATAATTAATATACATTGTAATACTTCTAGACTATAACCCAATAAGATGATGTGCATTATAATATATAATATATATATATATATAGGTATATATGTATATATAAGTATGTGCTCCCCGTGAAGTTTGCCGGGGGATCCTGAAAATAGATAAAAGCTGCGTAGATCCGGTGTAATCCGATTTGAATAAGCTTGCATATCTTATATATACACCGCTCATATAGGTACGTGCATAATACATGATTATCCACGCTAAAAGCGTATATCATCTGATATACATGTTGTATAGGTAGCCAGCCTATATGATATGTATACCGTTTTAAAGTGCATTGGTGCAACTAGTTTGATGGGGTTTTTTATTTTGTACGTCATATGTTATTTACATAATATATAATAATCTTTTATGTTATATGTCAGTAATTTGACAGTGACCACCGTTCACTACAGCTCTCCAAAAATATTTGCTGAGTTGCAACAATAATAAAGTTTGCAAGTTTATAATATTATTAGTAGGCGTTGTGTCGGTGTCAACAAAAATTTTTATTTGATACATACCAATTTGTCGCCAGGTATTATGTAATTCACCAAGTATGATATTCATCCCTATTTTTTTCTTTAATTATAAATTTATTCAAAATATGATTTTTGAAAATTTTAAATATACTCAAATCCTACAATATTTTAAAATTCTTAATATTTTCTTTGTACTTAATATCTACTATTAAGAATTATTCTGTGACTAAACCAACATTTTTTTAAAATAAACATATATATATACATACATATATAGTATGTATAATGTATATATTATATACATTTTAATTGACATGATAATCCTTAAAAAAGGTTTTGCAAATTTATAAATTAGAAGTAACATCAAATGTACTACCTATTTATTATGTTTGGACCATTTAAACAAATTATAAATATTGATAGATAAATATTAATTACAAAAATTTTCAGAATCACCTTAGCCCATTTTTCAAGCCCATCACCATGGACCTTTTATCCTGTGTATATAAATTAAATAACATAAAACATTTGATTTTAATATGTCAATATTTTAAGAAAAATGATCAACTAAATTACTAGCAGTGGAAAAATAGAAATTGATATCTCCATAGGTAGTATAAAAAAGTCTCATTATTTTGAAAATATGTTTAAATATATTTATAAATTACGAAAATCATATATGTAACTATATTAGGTATCGAAGAAAAGTTAGGGATTGGTTATGCTTAGTGAATCACTCTGTATAATAACGACAAATTAAAATATACACAGATTAAACTCGATAAAAATTCGTCTCGGAGAATTTGTTATTTCTTTGTGTCGATCTGACAATTTGTTATTTAATTAATAGCAAAATGCAAGTCTTTACGTTGTTATAGACTTCTTAAATTATTTCGAGTTTCTTTTCATCGATAAAAATGAACTAAAATGAGCTGCAATATCATCAGTCGATTTAGGACTTAGGTATAAAATATATTAAAAATATATAAATATGTCACAGAAATTATTGAGCATTGTATGCAGCATTATTAAAATAAGTATTTAAAAATATTGAGTTTACTTAAATTAAGTTATACATCATTTTACTAATATTTAAAATTACATAAGGGCATGATCACGTTTTCAAATAAAAATCTAGAAAAATTTATTTATTATTAATTTATAATATTTTTACTACAGTTAAAAAAATAAAAATGATTAATATTTTATTTGTAATAATTACAATTGTATGTATTTATAATAATAGTAATCATAAAAAAAAACCTCAATCTAATATATTATTTATAGAATATTTAAATACATGTATTTATTATTTAAAAATATATTGATTCTATTTTAAAAACCAGTGAGTTTATTTGACTAATTTTAAAATAACATTATATTGGTTATATTTGTTTAGATGATAAGAAGAGTGCATTTTTTTTTATTATTATTATGTTAAATAATTACTCAGTATAGCTAGGGACTGCCTATAGTAATTGAAATTACGGTTTCTATGCAGATTATAATGTCATCAGTACTGTACCAATTACAATGTTATTATTATTGAATCTGAAAATGTAAATTTATTTAAATATTTATTTTCGTTATCAATAAAATTCTGTTTTTTTATTTATCAGTTTTGTAATTAAATTACACAGTGCAAGTGCTTAAATTATTATACGTAAAACTAATCTATATTATATGTCTATAAAAACCGAGTAAACTAAAAGACTTGATTTATAATATTTTACCGTGCAAATTATGGTAACAATAATTGTACCTTATCAATAATTGATGAACGAATTGAAAACACAACCGTATATTTTAAGTCGCCGAAATCGAAATGAAAATATGATAAAATAGTAATATGTAAAAATTTGAAGTTAAAGGGCCATCCGCATCCCGTTGTTATTAGATAACGATCTAATTTACTTAAAATCACAAAATATTATCGATTCATCGAAGGTCTCATTATTAAGTTAATGAAAATATCCGAGTTAAAATAGTAAAAACTCATAACAGGTACTTATAACTTTATTTTTTTCAATTACATAATTATACGATAACCTTTTTATACTTCAAAACTTAACTATAACATTTGAAGTGCTCATTATGCTTTATTAATAGTCTTATCAAAGTTAAATGGATTTCTATAATTTATTATTTTATTTTAAATATTATATTAGGTTTAATGTCTTTTATGAAAGTTCAACTTTCCTTTCACCTCAATTCATTAAGTGAAAACTTTTTATATATTCTATCAAATTAGGTTGTTTTCAAGTTTTTGTTTCACTTAAAATTAATTACCTAACTTTAAAAGTACTAAAAAGTATTAATTTTAATTTATTAAGTATCGTATGGTTATATTTTGTTGAAAATGTCGAACGTTGATAAATTGCAATAACAATAGGTACTGATATTTAAAAAAAAAATTATTTGTTTTTAGTATTTACACAACTATTGAATTATACATTTTTTTACAAGTCTAATCAATAAAATATTTTTATTTTAGTGTACTAATGACAAATAAGTAATAACTAACTATATTTTATGTTATCATTGATTTATTTGTCATATATTTTTTTTTAAATCTATATTATAGCTACCTTCTATTTAACCATACTTTTATCCTGTATTGTACCTAATTTGAATTTTGAACGTTCATTAGTTCACCATATTTATTACTGCCGTGTGCACTGTATATCGATCTCGTATAATTTATGTTTGAAGTAGGTACGGTTTCTGTAGTTTGAAAACGTTTTTTTTTTAAACCTGTAGCGGAGCCACAGTAATGCGAAAATGAATAAATAAATATAAGTACCTATCCAAAGCACTTTGTTTGTACGCCACGAAACATTTTTTATTTAATTTGAAACGTAAATTGAATGACACTCATTATAAATTCGTGTTTAGGTGTAATTTATTATATATTTATATACAGCGGTATATTCGGTAAATGGTTTCTTCTCCTTTATCATAATCCGAGATTGTCTTGTACCTATACTCCTGCTTAAAACGCGGGATGTTTGAAAAGATGATACTGCGGGTTACTTCTTCTTTCTCACCGCCTTTCAATCCTAAAGGTCGGCCACCCCTGTTTTTTATTTATTTTTTATGCCGTATTTTCTATAGGTATAATGTATATTTTAAAATTGTCTCGGTGCATAGAAGCATAGCGGAAACATTGTGAACACGTGTTTGATCGTTCTCTCAAATAATTTCCTCAGTAATCATATTCAATATTAATTTTGAAACGTTTAAAATAAAATAATATTTTTTCCTATAATATAGCGTAGTATTATGTATTATCATCATTATACTTGGAATATAAACTTGAGTAATACAACACTGAAAAATCATATTTTTGAATTATGCACCGATACGTTAAACATTATTTTTTCCGAGATCTTAACAATTTTAAATTCTAGAATAATTATGTACATAATTTAATTTTTCTATACAAAATGTTATAATAACTAATTATTCATAGGTTTTACGTCGTTAGAATTTTATATTTAATAATAAAAAGCTAATAATTAAAATATTATCACATTATTTAAAATGTAGCTTTGTTGATGTAAAAACTAAGTGTCGACTGTTTAGGACATTTATGCTACTTCAAGTGATAGGGACGTATATTATAATAAGATTTGATGGGGTTTTTCACACCTAATCGATGGGTACTTAACATTTTCAGTCTTGAGATAACGAATGCTAGTCATATGAATGGTATGACTTTGATTAGTCGTGTGGTTTGTCTGGGTTTTTTTGTCATTTTTCTGCGGTAATGGATAACACATTTACACCCGTATTATGTAAAATATAAGATTAAACAAATTATTATATTTTTAAATAAACATAATAAACACTCAATATTTATATCACCATCAATTACGTGTATCGTGACTATTTAAAAATTTGGTTATTATTATAATTCCTGTGAAATCCATTTGCTACTAAATTTTGTATTTTTCATTATACAATACATATAGATATTGAACTTCAATATCTGCTTTGAAAATATTGTCAACAATAAACAGGGCAATTCATAAAGCGTACCTACTCTTCTCCAATTTTCCTTTAATAATGAATTTATTCAAACTCTGATCGTAGGATTTTTAAGTATACTTAAATACCGTATTTAAAATCATTTAGATTTTCTATACCATTTATAGTACAAGTATTATCTTGTGAAGTTGTGACCATACAAAGTAACTTTACCTTACGAGAACCTGAGGACCAATCTTATTTTCTGTAAATTATTAGACAGTTAATTGTTTTTGAAAAATTTCAAAGCATCTGAATCAAAATCAATATAATAGTTTTTAAAAATGATTTTTTATATAAATATAAAATATGTGTCATTTCTAATCTTAGTTTTTATGATAATTGAACAATTATTTTTTTTTTAATTATTTAACATTTTGACGGATTAATATTAATTACTATAATTTTAAAGTGTATCATATTATTTTATTTTCTATTATCATAAACCCAACTAACTGTATTTAAAAGTTTTATAAATCAGAATTTTAACACTAATTATTAATGAGAAGAATAGAAATGAGCAGTATGCTTGGTAAATCAGATTATAATATAATAAAACATTATAAAACGTATTTATTTTTTTTTTTGGATTTAGGGCAAAAAACTAAACTTTATAGGAAGTGTGACATCCATACTTATTCCCCGTGACATTATAAGTATTATCATTAACTTGTTACTTACAGTTGGTATTAAAATTATTTGATTTTAAGAGCAACTAATAATTATCCTAATCACTACCTTTTCAAGTAGATGAACGATATGGTTGTGTCGTATTAATGACGAAAAATATTTATAATGCAAATATTGTGGCATTTTTTCTTTCAAAATGAAATCTAATTTACTGAAATTTTATCCATGATGAATATCGTTATAGAATGATAAACTTTTTTTGTTCATCTCGTGAATCAATTTTTATTCCGTTGTACATATTATTGATGTTATATTAAATATTTAAATATTATTGTTTAGAAATAATTCAAATGTTTACGGCATACCTATTTTTTAATTAGTAGGTATTTGATAATTTTTTTTTAACCGGAAAGATTGATTCTTAAATCGTTTAAACAAAGATAATTTATTAGTATCAAACTAAAATATAAAATACAAAATTATATACTTACCCAACTACAGGTTCGGTAAAAAATTTAATTATACTAAAAAATTATTGATAATAATAATATAAAATTATTAAGTATATATAAACAATCTGCGAAAAACAAATTATATGCTAAATTTAACTTTATTTTATTTTTTTTTTTATCACTGTGCAAAAACGTGTTGACACGGAATGTTAATTTGACTTTCAGCCCCTAACTACGTTTTATCGCAAAATATTATCATCACCATTATGTATGGTGGGTTCATTCGAATAGTGGGTCGCGGCTTGATCCGATTCAATTGAGACCCTATACATAGCTAAGCATAGTTAAGGATCGCGAGGTGATGAGAAAAAAAGACAAGCGCGTCTCCATAAATCAATTTAATCGCCTTGTATATGATACACGGTGAATCATAAAATATTATCCATCCGACGAGGGCCGTCAACTAAGACTTTATTATCACTCGAACTCTCAAAAATCTTTAAAGTGCTGGTGTGGCAGTGGTACATATTTAATATCAACTGGCACGTGCGTTAATGACGTCATTCACGCTTTACGCAAAATTTCATATTGCCTAAACTTCAACTATACAATATAATATTTTGTACTAACCAGCAGCTATGATCATGGAAACTCCTATATGATCCGTAATAATTATATACGACACAGCAACATGCGATACCTGTAGTAAACCTATAATATCATCAAACCGCGCTCATCAACTGTTGCTTCCACATCTCATCATCGTTGTATTCGCTTCGTTCGTCTATTTAATTTAAATCATCTTGACAGGACGTTAACCGGAAAATGTTGTCTCCGTTTTACGAACGTATAAGACATAGTAAATTTGCATTCAGCTGAATCAATTTTATACTATTAGCTTTAAAATTTGTATCGATTTACCTATACGTATTATCAAACTTAAAGAAAATAATATTACATATTATCTACATTATTTTAATTTTTAAATGAATTATAGTTGTGTAAAATATTAAAACTTTAAAACGCTCGAAACTCTTAGTCAACTGTCTAAGAATATTTTCAACTATGGACTCTAGTTTATTATTATAAACATCATAGATACTATTTTATAATACCTACATTTACTTTTTTTTTAAGTTTATTATTAATTAATTCGACTACGTGAGTGTACTGATTATTTTACTCAATCCAATTAAACCAGATAGTAATATATATTATAATATATACTATATACATTTATAATGATATCTGACACTTACACACTACAGTATTATCTTTCTGAAATTCAGATTTGTTGCTGAGGTGATGTGTAAATGAAGGTTTTTACCATAAAAATAATACGATAATACATAATATTATAACATGTTATTATATAATACGTAAAAAATAAAATATACGTTTCCATCTCTTGGCATCTTCTCCTCATTATCATGGTGTTTAGCACAAAATTCCGTCATGATGTTAAACAATATTAATACCATTGAAGCATAATAATAAGAGATGTGTTTTTAGTATGGAATATAATACATGTTATATGACACAGCGAGGAAATGGGGGTAGGCATATATATATATGAGACAAAAGGTATGAAGAAATCCTGACTAATATCATTATACCCGTTGTCCTCAGTTGTTGTGTTATTATTTTATAATCTCATCGTGACCGGGACTGCAAAGTTATTATTTAATATGATATTATTATTTCACGAATAAAGCGTTGTCGTTGAAACCTAATACGGCATTATTGAGATAGAAAGGAGTGAAACATAAATGAACAAATAGAAAAAAAATGACAATCTGCAGACATTTTTGATTGATATCAGCTTATTCGTTCTTGATATTAGTTTATATATATATTGGATTAGTTCATTTTTGGTTATGGATGTTTTTTGGATATTGATGTAAAGGTACTCAAGAAATCGCTGATAATAATGTTACAGTTGCTCGAGTTAAAAAATGAAATAATTTTTAAAGCTTCGTTTATGGCGTAGGTTTCAGCAGTAAGTATAATACTATGGTTTATGATGATAATCTTAAAATGTAGATTTCCTGGTCAGTAATTACTGAAAAACCCAACCCGTTGTGGTTTTTGAAAGTATCAATTTATATTTAAGAGTATTCTTGGAATTGTTTTGACATTGATTCTAAGAAGTGGTTTTGAATGATTGATTTGTTTATAGGTAATATGTTTGTTATGTACGATAAGCGAAGTATTGATTATTGATATTTGGAGAACAGAGACAAGGAGATAAGAGAGATTGGGTTTTTTTTTCATAGAATAAATTATTATTAATTAATAATTATACCCACACATTTTGCACAGTTGAGTTGAGTCATCCGATAAATATAATATGTTTTATCACAGAAATTCTTATTCTATGTATGCTAAAAATAAAATGGTCAACTAAAAATAATTTTAAAAATGAATTTCAATCGATATGTGTTGTGAAGAAATCAAATATTATTTTAATGAAAATCGAGCAAGAAAAAAAATATCGCAATAATAATAATAATAATACTATTATCGTGTAGTGTGCAAACATTCATGCTGATATGCTCGATATAAACATGAAACATATACAATTTATATACAAAAATATAATAGGTACTACCGGCCCATGTCATCGTCCGTCGCATAAAATTGATGTCATTATTATTATTACTACTACTTTTTTTTACGACTTTTCGGTGTATATTAATGGATTGTTTCAACCTTGTCAACGATGTTGGGGTTAAATTTCCCATACGACGTTCCACCACTGTAGAAACCATCTGAGTATGCGGCAAACGCAAAGACGGATTACGCAAGCGATAAACGGACGTCGACAGGTTGATCGATCGGCCGTTGACGATGAGCTCTCAGCAAGTTTGTGTGTGTTGTGGTTATCTTACGAATTTTGGTTGACGATGTGAAGTCGGAAAAGATTCTATCAGAAGAGACTTTAAGTAATTGAATGACGAAAACTACGACGGCGACACGTGTTATTATTACCACAGTGATAGTTGGCGGCGGTGTTTTTTTTTTTTTTGTTTTTTGTTGTGATGTTTGTCGTATATTTTAGGCTCACAAAATAGTATGTAATATATTATTATATACCTGCGAGGACTCGTCCACTTGATGGAGACATAAAATTATTATTTTATCGTTGGTAAATACCATAATATAATATTAAGTTCTCTTGATTGAAATTTTATTGCGATTCAATTATGCTTTTCTGAAGAATTAAAATATTAAATGAAAATATGTTTCAAATCATATACATTTCCTACTGATTGGCACAAATTTATTTTTATCGATTTTAAATTTACTTAATTCTATTATTTTTTTTTTTTTTTTTTGTTAATTAATATTATAAAAAGTATCTATTAACCTTATATTATAATCTAAATTTGTGACATTTTATAGTATAATTGGAAATATTTCAAATATATATTATAAAAATATGATGAAAAAAAACAAACATTATTATAAAATATAATATGTATAATACTAATAATAATAATCATGCAGTCTTCGCTTTTATAAATTAAATAAAATACAATTTTCAGATATTAAGTTATTTTAATTTTCTTGTGACTTGTAATATTAACATTTTAGACTTAATAATATATTATTATACATTTTTAAGTTTATGTTTTATACATTTAATGGACATAGCACATGCAAATATAATAACCAATAGATATAGGTGTCTCAGGCATGCAGTTATCGATGTTAATGATATTACTGTGTTGTTCACGATGTTTTTCACTATTTGTCAATTCTAGTTTTCAATGATTCGTTTAGGCACTTTAAAAAAAAAAACATCTATAACATATGTATAATTTATAATTAAAAATGAAAATGTCGAACGAATTTATATATTTGAAATAAAAACGAACTTTATACGTTTTATCATTGTACATATTATTTTATAATTAATTACAGACAAAAGTTTTGAAACTATACAATATATAGATTATATATAATAATATAATTAGCAGAATGAAATAAGATGCCAAACTTGATTATTTTAAAAACAGAAAAAAATTGTTTCATTGTTATTTCTTATATAATACCTACTCCCTCCCTCTTCCCACAAAAAACCCACCACAATAAAAATTCATGGCTTCATTAAATATAACACGATTACACGGAATCTTCCAGAGAAATGGCAAAATTATAAATAATTCTCACAAAAATAAAAATAAAGATTTTCTCGGAATTATTATTGAACGTAAAAAGTTAGTAAATATTCAGTTAGTTGTACAAAAAATAATTGCCGCCGTTTTATCAGTTTTAAAATTCCACCAACACTCTACTTTCAAATTTTCTGTTAGTCGATTCGAAAACAAAAGTATAGCGATTACATAATTAATAGTATAAACAATTGAAAAATATTCCTATTTATATCTTCTATGAATAGTGTTAATATGTAGTCGAAATTTAATACCAAGAGATCAAGTACGAAACAAATAATGTGTTATTGAATAATAAAACACGTAACCGTATGAATGAAAAAAACATATAAATACTTAATAGGTATTATATTTTACGATAACGTATCAAACTAAACTCATAACGTTTTTCCAAACACAAGATTTATAGAATGTTTAGTTACTATTATTTTTTTCAATATCAAACTTATATTATTATTCTATAACCCGAATTTTCGCTATATAAAAATATGAATTTAACGCATCGCCTAAAACAAAAAAAAAATGAATTAATATGCATAATAATTAATAATTTTTACAAATAAAAAAAAAAAAAAGTTTTATTTGAATTTAAAAAAGTACTATTTATTGAAAAGTACGAAATATGTTTAAAAGTATTCCAACATTTTCAGTAGATAATATTAATGTACTACGATAAAAATAATTTTGATAAACATTGACAATATATTATGTAAAATCTTACCACGAAGTCATAAACATAAAAATTAAGTTATATGAAAAATGAAATCATGAAACCGCTAATCTAGAATAAGGTCTAGGAATATATCATATATAACAATACAAATAAATGTTATCTATAATCATAAAAAACTGCGAGTAAAATATATTATTAATATTAACATTTATTTATTTATTTTATGTTTACAGTAATTTTCCAGCAATGGATAAATTAGAGAAAGGTCCAAAAGAAATATTTTCCCCGGAAATTCAAAAGGTAATCATAGCAAATAATTCGTAGTGTTTAAAAGAATTTATGACTTTTTAAATTGTTTTGTTGTAGGATTTGTTGCTTTTGGAAGAGCAAGAAGGATCGGTGAATTTCAAATTTGGCGTGCTCTACACCAAACCAAGCCAACTAACCGATGACGAAATGTTAAGCAACGGTAACGATAATTTAAAATAATTTAAGCTCTTTTATAATGAAACATTAATTTGTCCCAGCATTGAAAATTAAATCTATTAAGTATTTGAATGAATTTTTTTATTCAAGTAATTTAATAATTTCTAACACGGCGTTTTAGATAAGCAATTTAGCTACACTGCTGTCACGCGGTCACATTTTTTATATTTCGATCATAAAATTTAATTTTATAAATTTAATTTACAAGACCATAAAATAGAAGATTTTAATTTAATCAAACGTGTTTTCAACTAATAATATATTTATGCTAGTTGCAGAATACTGATAAACTGTTAAAAACTTTTCCAATTGGCTATTTTCGTCATTAAATAAGATATTTAATTGTCAACACATTGAATTTATTTATCGAGATAAATTGAATATATTATATCAATCTAATGTTAACATAAAACTAAAATTGAGCTTACTGTTATTATTAATTATAAGTTGTTTAAAGTTAAAACATATGTAGAGTAGTTAATTAAGAAATGTAAAAGTTTTTTATCACTATTTCCATTTACGACTTTGGTATTCCAAACTTTAAAAATAATACCATCTAAAGTATTAAAACGCTTCTTCTGAAAATGTTTATACATTTAATAAAATGATTTTCAACTATGGTTAAGATATCGAAACTTGAAAGTATCAATAAAGTATACTTATTAGACATATATAAGAAAAAATAATATAAATTTATTTGACTGGAATGAAATATGACATTTTGCAAAGTTATTATTTCATAACATTACTACTTTGACATAATTCGTCTACATGTTTAATACGTGTGATATTATACATATATTTTTTTTTCAATAACACTGTTGAAATATTATATACATTAACGTACATATACATGAAATACATTATTATGTAGATTCTGCATGTATGGACTCGTTATAATAAAATCGTTGTAAACTTTTAATGGACTCGATACACGTGTGTTGATCCGAAGTTATTTTCAAACAACTATATTATGTATATAATTTTAAAAAAGTTTCTATTCACGTCGACAACACCAAATAATAATTGATTTGTGAATTTTTTACTTTCCAATATAATAATAGGGTTTTCAGTTTACAATAATAAATGAAAATCGAGAAAAAATTAATTGTACATATTTTTATTAACTAGCATTATGTTACACTAGATTATTTTTTAAATGTTATTATTTTTCATCAAAATAAAAATAACAATTTCCTTCATCAATCTGAAAGTAGCTCAATGGACACATTCATATATGGAATACTATATGATTCTTTGACATGGGATTACAGCATACTACTATTAATATTGCTTACTAGTAAATAATATTAAATAAATTATAAGTTAATACATTAACTATATGGATATAGTATTATAATTATGAATGGTTTAACGCTTAGACTACCTATTTAAAAGCTCACAGTAATTTATTTTACTGAAAATAGTTTTAAAATAGATAAGAATTAAATGATTTTATCGTATTTCTTTATAAATGTTATAATTAAACTTTAAGACAATTTAATTAAGTCTTTTTTGATACCAATCAAAAATGCACCCAAGAAAACAATAGCCTTTTACAAGTTTTGCTGATTATATTGAATTTCCAAACGATGTATTCAAAGTTTATATCAAAATAAAAAATTGTTTAGCAAACGTCTACATAATATTTGTAGTTAATCTTAATATTTTAATTCCACGTATATACTGTATATTATCGCAAATGTTCCGACACTGTTGTACTTGCTCAACAAGTATAAATAATAATAGGCAATAACGTCGATCGATTAGATAGGCAATTGTTTGACTAATTTCTATAAAAAAAAAAAATATTTTTAAAAACATCCAAACTGACAAAGTATTTTGGAAAATAAAATATTTAGTATGTTAAACTGGATTTTTTCAATATTCAAAAGTTATCACTTTAAATTCTGTACGCTTTTTTCATTTCGTATCAAATTAAAAACTGATGACTTCTCATCACGATTCTAATTTTTAATGTCACGTTCAGCACTTGTAGAGTATAAGACGTGTTAATAACATTAATGACTATGGGTTTATTGTAATTCTTAAAATAACAGTCATACATCATATTAAAACTTGATGGTTTAAATCGATTTGTTATTTAGTTAATTATTTTAGGTATCTAATAATATTAATAAAATCACTATAAAGTATACTTAATAAGTATAATATGTACCTAAAACTGAAGATTACTTAATCCTAGAATTCATAGATTTTAATCTTTTAGATATGTATATAGACATTAGAATGAAAATAATAATGTAGAACTAAATTAATTTAATTTATTCTTCATTGTACGTTTTACGAAAATCATTTATGTTGCTTCAGTGAAATATAACTGAAAGTGTTTACTACACTATAATCCATTATTAAGCTGTATACGTATTATCAATAAAACATAATGTTAAAGATTTATGTGGTTTTAATGGTACAAAGGAACTGAGGGTGAATAACTCGAACCAATTGTAATCTTTGATTTCAACACTATATTATTTATTGTCAACAGTGAGGGTTCCAAGGGTTAATATTATATTTTCATATTGTTGTGTATATAACATAAATAATTCATCATAGTTTAGTACTTACAGTGGCTCTACTATTAATTATAATTTTTAATTAACAAATGCTTCTTACTTCTTACATAATATATATATATATATAATATCATAACTATGTTATAATATTTTGAATAAAAATAAACGTATTTTTTTTTTTTATGAATAATATCTTTAGGGTATTAAAGTTTATTAATTACCTAAAAATATAGCTTATCAATGAATTTTTATTGTAAAAAAAAATAATTCTATTTTTATTTAATCGTCATATTATAATACAGTACCTCCTTACTCATTACATTTAAAACCATATAGATTAACTTACGTATTCTAAATTATAATTTCTAATTTAATATCTGTAAACAAAAAACTGTTCTAATTTTTTTAGTTTACATTCAATAAACGTATTCGTTATTGTTTTATAATATATATTTTTTGCTATAAAAATCATCAATAAATATTATGGTTATAAAAGTATAAATCTCATTCAGTAATACTATTTTGGCACCAATAACTAACAGAAGTAATCAGAACGACATCAATTGGGGGATTGAAGTTAAATATATATTATAGACTTCCGAGATCATGATTTAAACATTCGACTTCTCAGGTGTACAAAATTCGATTTGACAGTTATTTGGATGACCAAAAATGTTTATATTATAGTGATAACTGATATAAGCAATTTAAAAAATAAAAATCTATGGGAAAGTAAATCATCTTATATCAGTGCATTCTCGTATTACAGTTAAATAGCCTATAAAAAAAAGCAAATATCAACTGATATGATATAATACTACTATAGGTGTTACTTTATAATATAAACCAATAAATGTTTTATTAAAAAAAACTATGTAAAAAAAGATAAATGTGACAACGTCATAAAAATAAAACCTAGGATTTACAGACACTTTCTCGTAATAAATTCATACCCTCAAAGACGTAAGATTTCTGATCCCCTTTTTATCCTTTATGTATATATATATTATACACACACAAATACATTTTTCGCCCTTTAAAAGGACTTTTGAATGATATTCGTTCGTTTTTGTGTCGTTAACCCTTCTGTGATTGTTTACCCGACCATATTCGTCCCTAAACATTCGTAAAAATATCCATTGAAATTCAAACGTCGCGTTATTGGTATTTTTTTTGCTAACAAAAACAAGACTCTTATTCAAGTGTCAATAAAACAAAAAAAAAAAAAAATAAACAAATAAATACAGAGAAAAACTTCATCATTATAATTGTTATTATACTAAAATGTTCATTTTTATCACGGTCAATGAATGCCAAAACGTTCTGCAATAAAAATATTATTTTAATGCACTGCAGAATTTATCCTCCAATATTGCACATTTTTATCGTTTCTATTCAAATAATATACATACTTATCATGTAAATATTGTTTATTTTAAGTGCTATAATTTATAATAAGAACTTCAAATATTATTTTTCACACGTGGACTCAAAAATAAAATATAGATTTTATTCTACAAATTGATTATATTACAACTTTGTACATTAACATTGAAACCTGATGAACATATTTTAACGTAATTTAATAAAATCAATGTTAAATGTTTATACTATACGTATATTATTCATCCAAGCATAAGTAGAATACATTATACGAAAACTCAAAACGGCGCATTTTGATAAGTATCTTCGATGTAATATTTTAATATCATCATGGAGCATTTCTCCTGGGGATTATGTATTCAATATCACATGTTTGTGTATTTAAGGTGTTATGTACTTATAAAGTTATAAAAGAAATTCAATGAAATGAAATCATCTCCATCCAAACATTTTGTGTGTAAATAGCAAAGCAAAGAGTAGATATTTTAGAGAACAAATTCCAAGATATTTTAAATATCCTTTTCGATAATACACGTGCTATTAATTATTATTTAATCATGAAGAAATAATATGTACATTGTACACCAAACTTATATTTGTATAAGACTCGGCTTCTGTCATATCCTTCACTTCATTTTCAACGTACATTTTAACCTAGCCCGTATTAAACATATATTTATATATGCTAAATTAACGTTCATATATGATTTAATTGCTGATACACAAATCATCATCTTTATGATGTATAGTTTGAATGTAATACAAATTAATGTTTATATAATAACCCCTGGGCGTCCACACAATACTCAGTGAGGCCCAGTATTCTTTTTTTGAGAAATAAATGTATAATAATAATTTAATCACATTTTTTTTGTTTTTCAGAAAACGGTAGTGAGGAATTCAATCAATTCATATCGCTATTAGGCAACCGAGTACGACTAAAAGGATGGGATAAGTACCGAGGAGGACTAGACGTAAAAGGTAAATAATTATATGTTCGATACCCTTCTACGTGTATTTTTCGTGATTTTCAATACCCATCTAATATATATACCTACACCCTACCACCCGCAAAGATCAAAAAAATTTCCACAGCTTTCATTAACTAACGTTTTCCACAAGTATGTAAATAAATTACGATATAAAAATGTATGGTATATAATTTTATGTATAGGTGACATGACAGGCGAATATTCGGTGTACACCATTTACGAAGGACACGAAATCATGTTTCATGTATCCACAATGTTGCCGTACTCGAAGGACAACCGACAGCAGGTAAACATAATATCCAAGACAACTGAATGAACACGAAGGAAAAACACAAGAAAACAAAATAAAATAAATATATATATTTAGATAATAATATAATATAATATAATATTTATATTTATTTAATTTTTCTATTTTTTTGTTTTGTATATTATATAATAAACAAACACTATATACACACACTTGCTACAAACCCGTATATTATAATCATATTATAATGGTTGTCATCCTGTCAATTTGAACAGGTGGAACGCAAACGTCACATTGGAAACGACATCGTCAACATTGTGTTCGTAGACGGGGGTGCGACGCAAATGTCTCAGTTCAACCCCGCGTTCATCAAGTCACAGTTTACACGTATCCTTTGAACATATAAATCGTTATAAACTAACTCGTCCTTGGCGATACAAATCATATTATAACAAATGTTTTATGTCATTATAATATATCTGCATATACTTACAGAAAAAAAATGTCATTTATTATAAGCAAATATTATGTGTTTTAATTTCATATCACTCCTTACATAGTTACATAATTATAATTGCATTGTATAACTTTTATAAAAAAACACACACACACACAATAAATGGAGATTGATTCACGTCTTTGTATCAGTAATTTTCCTATATATTTTTGCTCCAGATGTTTTTGCATTGGTAGCATACGATTCGTCAGATAATAGCTATAAACTGGTGGTTTACTCTGAAGAATCTGTACCACTATTCGGTCCATCGCTACCGTGTCCTCCGGTATTTAAAATGCCTCAAGAATTCAGAGAATTTCTCATTGTTAAAAGTAAGCGATGATAGTCTTTTGACAAATTTAAAAACAATTCCACATAATCGCTGTTCTTTTAGGTACATTTCTTAAAAAGCAGCACAAGTTTTTTTTTAAAATATTCAGGGTAAAAAGACAAGTCATTTCTGTAGAACTAGTCGTAACCTTGATGGTGACTACAGTTTCACTTATTCTAAATACGCAACAATTGTTCTTCGAGAAAAACATTTCATGCCGAAAAAAGGCCAAATAAGAAAACTTATTATTGGATACCCCAAGTTTATTAACTATATAATAGTACATTCGATAATTTTTTTTTTTTATATACATATCTTCTTGCATCCCTCGATATTCTATAAACATATTACTATCATATATAGCTATGATGAGAATATAATATTCAAATAAGTGATTTTGTTGCTTGTATAGTATGTATAATGTATATCTTACCGTATTCAAATCCAAAATTATTACCATAAAGACATAAACGATAAAAATGTCGTGTTGATCTTACATACTGGTATATATAAAAATGTTAATATAAACTGCAGTATGACTTATCGAGAATAATTTTCGTATTCTTATTCACCATTATAAATACAAATATTCCGATAAATAAAAATGTACAATGAACTAAAATACTGAAAAAAGTTAAGATTTTTTTTCTTACTTATGATATTTGTATTAGTAATATTTTACGACCGTACAATTCATTCTATTATTATCTTGATCAAACAATAACGATATAAAAAATTTCTCAAGACATTAATTGAGGTTTTTTCATATTATTATTTTATTTACATAATCTATTATAGTTCTGTATTATGATGTAAACATTTTTGACGTTTCACATTAATATTATAATATATAATATGTATTTTATGTTATAATTACTTAAAAATTATTAATAATATTTTTAAAATTATTTTCTTAATTTTTATCAAATTTATTTTAAAATATTTTGTAGATGATAAACAAATTAATAAAGCATAAATAATATATTAAATATATGCTCACAAAATCAAAATAACAAAAACAATTACCCACGTAAATACTCTTCAGTAATATATATTTTATATAATTAGATTCGACATTTTTATCGATAGTTAAACGATTACGTGTTGTAAAAGCTATTAGAAAAATTATTATAAATATTCAAGTACAATCAAATAAATTTAAATTTTTTATTTTCGTACTCTTTGAATTTTAAATTTAAAATGTATTCACGCCATTATCAATAAATTAACACCCTTGGATAATTATAAATATATAAATCGATCAAGATATACGGCAAATACTATAATTTGTACACAGTCACGTAAAACCAATTACGTTGGTTTTAGGTACATGTTTGATTTTCGTTTATTGATGTCTAGTTTAGTAAGTCTCTCGTGATCAATATGTTATATATTTAATAATTCGATAACTAATTCAATAGAAAATTGCAACTATATTTCATTTAAATGTTTTTATTCCAGTGATAAATGGTGAAAAAGCCACGTTCAATACGCCTACATTTGCGAAAAAACGAGAACGAACACTCGACATGCTCATTAAAGACCTGTACTCAGACTACATGTCGGATTCCAGTAAAGTGGTAAATTTTTTATATAAAATTATAATAATAATCTATACCCATGTATGAATATCAAAGGTTAGGTTACCAAACATGTTATTTCATATATAAGTTTTAAATCTAATTATTAAAATTATAAATACTGTCTAGTTTATAATATTTAGGAGCAATTTGGGAAAGGTTTGTTTTATTAATGAAATCGATAGTGGCTGCTAGTGAGGACATGTTATGGCCAAGAGATTCTAATAGATTTTCTGGAAGTTTTACATTTTTTCTAAATTCAATGTATGTGCGATATTCCATCATTATGTGTTTGATCGAGAGTAAGGTCCCGTATAATGGACTTATTAGAGGGTCATTTTTACTCATTAGGTGGCCGTGATTGACTTTCATGTTCCAAATCTAGTTGTTCCAATTCAGAGTCTTTCTTGGAAAATTAGACGGAAGTTGCCATATGAAAACGTATTTTTTAATTTCATGGAATTTCATATAAAATAATTTCCAGTTTACCTGTCACGTATTGGTACAATGAAGTTTAATAAGTGGTAGGTATTACGTCTTGTTTCATTTCGAGTTGAACTTACTGATGTTGCCAGAGGGTTAGATATTACATATTTTGCTACCTTATCCGTTATCTCATTTTCTTTGATATTAGAATAACCTAGTATCCAACATATAACTAAATAATATTTCCTTTTTCTCATCTTTATTGTAACAAATTGTATTCCTGTAAATTTATCTCTTTAGTGTTGTGTACATTTTTTAATGTTAGTCATCATACTAAATGAATATGAGAAAATTGTTGATTTCGAAATATTTGAGTCCATATAACTAATTATATAAGGATATCGTTTTATTTCGCTAAGAAAAATTGAACTAGCAATAAATTATACATAAGTTTTATACTATTCCAAATTATTCAAGCTCCAACTTCCACTTGGCTTTTAGAGAAATCCGTATAAATTTTTCGTTCGCTAAAACGCAAGCTCGCCAGTGTTTTTTACAACATTTCATACCCATCGTGTATGTCTACTCTATATAAAACAATACATTTTGAAGCTGTATATAGCTCCAGTCTTAAAAGTGCGCCACTCGTCGGCGTTTACCGGTCGTGCGATGTAATATTATTTTACTCGACCATTATCGATATTTCGGACGGTCAAATTAAATATTTTCATTATAACCACTACGGTGAAATAACATCGAATATTATATATAGGAGTAATAAAATTTGTGGAACGTTTGGACTGTTCGTCAGAAAATAAACCTCTAATGAACCCCTTATCCTACCCAGTGTTTAGTATTTATATATTATATAATAAATATATATATATAATAATTATACATTGAATTATTCGTTTACTGCAGTGATAGTATCAAGTATTAGTAAATTTAGTATTTAATATTATATATGTATATACTATATACAGGGTGATTCTCCAAACATGTTTATTCTCTTTTTTCTTCAATAATGTAGTTATTTAAAGTCTGATTCTAGGAATTATTAAGTATACTTAAAGATCGTATATTTAATTCCTCGAAATTTTTTTACAGTAAGTACTAATAGTTTCTATTGTAGAAAAACAAACTTCTGTTTTTTGTATGAGAAAAACTCACGAACCTCTATTTTCTATTGTAAATAATTTAGTGGTTCATTTTTTAAAATTTGAATGTACCCATTCAAATGAATAGCTTTCAAGGTACTTAGCTTTGTGTATTAAAAGTAAAGAAAGTCTACGGTGATTAGTTTAAGAAATATAGGGTCAGAGCTAATTCAAAACATTTTGAAATTAATATTAACCAATTTCTTTAAAACTATAGATTTTTATAAAAATAGTCATATTACAATAAATAGGTACTAAATTTACTATAATAATATATTATTTATAATCCATAATATTAAGTTACATCTAATTTGTATTTTTGTAAATCTTTTCAAGGACTATTATCCTTATTAAAATGTACATGCTTTCTTATTTAAAAAAATGGGAGTTAGCATTTACATAAGACACTTCTAAAATAGTACAAAAAAATCTAAATAATTTGAAAATATGGAATTACCTATGTTTAATACATTTAAAAATGCACTATTAAAATAAAACATTAGTATGAGTATAGTTGGTGAAGCACACTGTATATGTTTGCTATATTAAGTTTTATTGAAACCAATAATTACGATCAAACATCGATGGTCATTTTTATGACTCCTACAGCCTCTGCAATGTACGCGATCCACATACATAATACGGTAACCTATATATTTTATTATTGACAGAGACAGATTACACAATTTCAACCCCCTCGTTAATTTTTTTTTTTTCGTTCACGAGTGAGCGTTAAAAGGCGTAATGTATTTAATCAATATAAATAGTTTAAACACTTTAAACCAATATATGTATTATGAACTGACTGGTAACTTATAAAGTTTTTTAATTATGAATACGTTATTTGATAAGCCATCGAAACCAACGAATATTATCAAATCGTTTTTGGGTCATCAACTTTAATAGAAATAAGTTTATGGCTTAAAATTGTGAAAAATTGTGATACTTATGGTACGTACAAATATTTGGAATTTGTGAATAACTCATTAGATAAAGTTTTGCTAACATAGAATTATTGGCTAAATGCTAGTATGGCAAATATATAGGTTAGTTACCACATACAGAGTAAAAACTATTTATTTCATGTGATTATAAACTGCGTCCAAGTACAGCTAAAAACAAAATCAAATTTACAAGCTGCGCCTTGTTTATCATCACTATTACTACTATGTATACATAAATTTAATAAATTAACATGATAAATAAATAGTATGTTTAACTTGCATAAATAATATAATGAATACAAATTACATGTTTGTTGACCTACTTAAAATACTTATATAAATAGTAGGAAAATTAACTTTAATTAATGATTATAAAAAACATTCAAGTATACAGAATACAAGTATAAATGAAACACACATATTTATTAATTTATAACTGTAAACATAATCAAAGTATACAGAATAAATAATACCTATATAGTACGTGTAAATATGTGATCACCAGATTTACCTCTTATGTTATTTAACACCGAAGTATTTGGCTGACGGTTACTTACAATTATAATAACTTCTTATTTATTTACAAACTATCTAATTTTTTCACGTTTTTATTTTTGGTTTGGAATTTTAAATTTTGACTTTTAAGTAATTATTTTCAAATATTGGTTGTGGGCTCAGTTTACATTCACATTGTTTACATTCTAGTGATGATAAGAAACAGGGAGTAATTTGCAATATACCTACCTTTTCACCCTCATAATAATCTTAGCTAAATTTATATATAAAAAAAAATCTTATACTCACAGTTTACGTATACACATTTTTTTTTCAATTTAATCTATTAATAATCTATAAATTATAATATATCACCATGATTACCAAATTCACTTAAAATATTACACATTTGATGCTCTACTCCACCACTTTATTCATATACGTATATATCATATAAGCTACTTAATTAGCCATGCAATAAGTAAGCATATGTCTTTTTTTGTGATAATGTTTCAATTTTTATCACAAAAATGTGTATTTATAGCACAGTAAAACCAACATACACAATACCACAACTAATACCTATTTAAAATAATTTGGTAATTTTTCATTTCTTTTATGGAAACTCTCTCCAATCTAAAATAAACATCGACAACAAAAGAAAGAAATTGTTCAAAACCTCGAATGTCTTAAAATGTGAAGTTTAGATTAATTTTTAAATTGATCGAACTGAACTTGAAGGTGTATACTGGTAAATCGTTTCTATATAGTACATACTTATCTGAACCATTATCCGCACTAATTGCAACTTTATAGATACAGGTACTTAATCGGAATGTCGTGGTAAAATGGTACTACGCACAACTTACAAACAATTAATACACAAACGCTTAAATTTCGCAGTAACTTTTTTAATTGTTCAATAAATGCTAAAAATCTGGCGATGAGTTACAACGACCTGGTATACAAAATTAATAATTTGAACTATACTATCTGTAACCATAATAATAAAATTTTATAAATAATAACAGATTCATAGGGATAAAGTCAGCCCAGCACCTCGAGTACCTACATATTTATTTCTAAAACCCTTCAATATGATAGAAGTCGAAATTTCGAATTCTGATTTCCGAGCTATAACAGGAATTCGTTTATATAATAACATTATAATAATATAACCACATATTTTTTATATACACAATAATATTGTATCGTTTAATACCTCTACAGCAAACTTTTTTAAACAATTTAATTTCTTTGTTGGATTTGGCATTGAGGTAATAATATTATTTCGATATCAGATATCGGGCGGCCGTCACCGCCGCTCCTTTAGGTAGGTACAATAATACATAATCGAGTATGACATCGTTGGATCCATTTTTCCTACAGATCGTATAATTTTCAAGGCATTTGGGAAGAGCGCGTTTCGCCATCGCCATCGGCTATAGATGCGCATTGATGGAGAATGATAATAATATATATATTTAATATTAAGTATGTAAGTGTAAAAACGATAACCGAACGACCGACCACGAACACGACATGCAGTTATAAACTATCATACTATATTTACGTATTTTACTATATTTAGGTTTATTACCCGTTAAATCAAATGAAGTGTAGTCATTATGATAATAATATTCCCATCATTGGGCAACTTTTTTCATCTCATAATCATCTCATTTGGTAGGGGTTGGGGGCTAACTATTAGTATAAATATTTAAAAATAAATAATATAAACTTGGAATGGAATAGTTAAGTTTTTAATAATAATATATGTAATAAGTGTTCATAAGCTAGAAACATGTTTTTATCATATTAAAAAAAAAAATGTGCTAAAAAATAGTAACCAATGAATTACCTATTACACAAAAATATATGTCACAAAAAAGTTAGTCACGTATCATGTGATATCTTTATTTGTAAGCCTTAAGAATAATAGATATAATATAACAATATATTAAATACCATCACTATTACAATTAATACAATTTAAGTTACACTCCTTAAACATTCATTAGCAACATAGTGATATTAATTAATATTAATATAATATAGAAGGTTAAATCTATAATAATGACGTGAATGGTTTTTAAATGAGATCATTCAAGTAATTCGCTACAGCAAATCAAAACATCTTATCCACAAAATTGACAAAAACAATTTCCATTAATAAAGCTTATAGAGGAATTTATTTTTTTGATCTTAACTTTTTCCGCATTAAATGTTTAAATTTAATACGACAAATCTAAGTGAAAAAAAATAATACAAAAAAAAAAAAATAGTTAAATTGTTATTGTTTTATTGTATTAAATAAATTGGTTATTTATTAGAAGGTTTGTAAATGCTTTATTATGCTTTCAGTAGGGACAGTAGGGTTCAAATTTCGAAATGTTCATATAGATGTCGAGGTTGAGTCAGTATTTTGTTTATATCAATGTATAGATAAATAGTTAAGTATTATACTCAAATTAAAGCATAGAAAACTTATGTATTTAAAAACAATAATATTTTTTACCGTATATCTATAATATTAAAAACAAATTAAAAGTGCAAAACACACCATTACGTTTTTATTAATCTTGAATAAGAATTCAATAAAATATATCGATAATATCATGTTATATAATATTATATACCTCACATAATGCTGCATACGTTATTCACCAACTCGTTTTAAAATCGTTGTTTTTATTTCCAAACACTCAAAGATAATTTTTATTACTGTATTATGATATAGTAATATATTTTCATGACAAAAAAGAATGTTTTTGTTTGAATCACTGCACAGTAACGACTGTGTGCGATATATCGAGCTGAACTCAGTAGTGGCGCAAAGATGTTTTTTTAATTCCCCCGAGGGATTGAAGATTCCCGTGCTCGGGTATTGTGTGGGGTGTTCGTGGGAGATCGGGATGTAAGTAAAACTATACATATTTTATAGTTATGACCAAAACGAAATATGTATTTGACGACGCACGTTGAATCGTTAAAAAACGTGTTGAAAAAATTATAATATATTATATAACGTGCCTCGAAAACCGTAATGGTTATCGTAAACTATCATCCCCCAAACACTCATAATAGGTATAAGGACATATGGAAAATATCGTAACATAAACACTTTTTTTGCAGGCGATGTTGAACAGACGAGCGTTCAGCGACGTGCTGCCAGACCCGCCACGCAGCTCACGGCGCAAAGAAGAGGCCCGGCAGGTGGAGTTCGTGCGTATCGGCCAGGCGCTCAAGTTGGATACCATCGTCAAAGGGGATGCACCCACCAGTCTTGCCACCACAGGATTGTTCAAACGGGCGCCCTGGGAGCCGCAATGCTTTTACCCAGACTTTGGTCACGATATCATGTGTGGGGACTCGTGGGCTGACAGCCGACTAGTCGTCAGCACTGAAAACAGTGGAGTGTTTGTAATCGAAGGCAAGTAACTATAGAGCATTATTATTTTGATAGTTCGTGTTTACTTTACGATTATACATATACACGAGTAATAAGTATAGATCTTCACATGCACGACTACCTATATGAAAAACCCAACGACTAGAAAAAGTGGGTAAAATCCCTGAAAATATCTTTAATTTGGTTACCTCTACAAATCGAAAAATACTCTCGTCTTACCTCCAACGTTAACAAGGATTTCCAAATTTCAAGTATATATTTTTTCACTTCATGGACTCGATCCAATGCGTTTATACTTGACCTTTTAACCCTCCTCGCACATCACATCGTGACTTTTGACAACGACTTGAATTGACGGCCATAATGTTAATAGCCGGTACTCGTACGGAAAATTTTCGAGGTCCGGCGAGACGAATCGTAACGTCTGTGCTTAACGTTTATTTTTTATTTTTATTTTATTTTTATTTTTGTTTTATTTCAAACCATTTATTTGATTGGCCGCTATACTCTGTCTCATGAAACACACCAGCAATGGCTCATCTACCATAATACATATTATAATATCTAATTTTATCTCAAATGTCCTTCCTAGTCGCTACTGTACAGTATTCAGAGTAGTTACGTACATCGTTAATATTCACGAAAAAAAATAATATCTATAAACTACTACTGTAGGTATCCAACAGCTCATAATACGCATGATTTTATATTACGCACACAGTTATATTGATTTTATTCAAAAATGTTCATATAATTTAGCAACCATAAATAACAAGTAAACGGCCAACGTACTATTTTAAAAATTGTCAATTTTATCAACGCGAAATATTGTTTTTTTTTTTTCATTGTTAATAAATGTGTCTCATGAGCATTTTTAATATTTCGTAAACGGCTTCTATTTTTGTTCAAGACGGACGAAAAAAAAACCCTATTGATGTGTGTGGGTGGCCAGAGGAAGCATAATTACAGTAATTTGTAACACTATATTACAACTTTATTATTTTTATAATATCTTTTACTTCAACCCAAACCCTGTATTTATGTTTTTAACATGAATATAAATTCTTTAAATAAGATGAATGCTTTTAAATCATCCTATATTACATTACAATGGTACGCAATTCTTTTAAAATATATGCAAAGGTTGACTTTTTTTAGTTTACCAATGTCATTATTCATTTTATTATTTTTATCCTTTCTTATTTCTGGTGCAATATACAATCATGGCTATGTTCATGTCGATTTAATATCATACGTTTCTTTTTGAATTCGTAATAAATTAATCCATGAAAATCAGTATCTATAATACGTATGTATTATTTATACGAGTATATCATGTATATCTATTGAAAATTAATTAACGTGAATGTTGTCGTAAATCAATCATACAGTCCAACACAGTCATTTTGCAGGTGTAAAAGGCATTTATACGTAGAAAGTTATATAATTATTAATATCATTAGTTATAATAGAAACCTCTATAGGCGACTACCAAATAATTTACAATTTCTGTTTAGAATAAAATATAAATTATATAAACCATATACTTCGAAAATAAAATTGGTAATAATTGGCCAAGTTTAAATTACATAATTTTCTGAATTGTTTTATATTTTAATATAATACTATCTAGCTTATTTTTTTTTTTTTTAGATTATTAAGTGTTGATTAATTATATTTTCTCCAATTATCTAAGTTTAGAATTAAATTCAATTGGTTAAAAAAAAAAACTACTAATTAAAACTACTTGTTATTTCCACTTTTGATTGTCTAAAAACTTTCGAGTAGTTCTTATCTGATGGTTTATTTTCCGCAATCCTTTAAAGGAATTTCAAACAAGTGTATAGCGCAAGCAGAATACAATAGCTAAAAACTATTCACAGATAACAATTGAAAAATAATTAATGTGAATTTGATTTTATTGAATTATGTATCCATGAGTAATGATAGGTACAGTAGCACTAAACCACCAAAAAAAAAAAGAAAAAAGGCTTGACAAGACATTTCATAACTATACTAACCAAAGAATATTTAAGTTGAACTGAATATCTATAGTGTTGAATTAAAATTAACATCAACCTTAAATTCCTATTTTTAACTTAACGATACTTCACCACAACTATACACACTATACCTAACTCGGTGCTACGAAGTTAGTATAACTGTTAAAATATTGAACTCGTTTTACATGTCCATAATATTGTTGTTAACCTAAAAATGAACACAAAATATATTTAATTGTGACTATATATATGTACCATATTTACTTAAGTAGCTAATTTACAACAAAAACAGCATAATATGAACAACTGCAACAAAATTATAATTACTAATAATGAGTAAACTTGGAAAATATAATATATTTTAATTATAGGTACATAATATACTATATCATTTATTTGTTTAAAAATATAAGTTAATTGTGATTGAGAGGGATGTTTAATAATTAATTATTTTAAATAAAAATGTAAAAAAAACATTTCTAGATTCCCCAAATGTTACCTTTTTACTAATTTTAATTACACTAATTGCAGTGTTGGGCATAGCTGATGAAAAAAAAAGCGTTATTTTCATTTAAATTTATAACACTTATTCTCTGGTAGATAAACTAAGTTATTTATTTTCACATTAATCCGTGCACGTTTATAATTGCGAGAGAGGAAAAATATGTTTTAAAGAAATTCTTGTATTTTTCCTTTTTGGTTAATGGTAAAAAAAATTATAATATATATATATATATGAGTGTGTGGGTGTATTGTATATTTATTATATTTATACAATATACATACGTGTATTATATCACGCTTTAGCAACCAGACCATTAGCGCACTGCACGGGGTAAATTTTGTTTTCAGCAAAGGGTCAATAAGGGTAAACATTGTTAGAACAGTGTGTGGCGTTGAATCGTTAAATGACCCTGTGGCGGTCGGATGAATGAATCGAATCTGATAACCGTGTGACGTTATAGGATTCGACACTACCCGTGCTGGTAGCTTACGACACACTTTGCATATCCGTCTAAACTTACAATGCTATACAGGTTTTGGAATGAAAATAATTTATGAGTCGTCTATTTGTTTAAATGCGATAACGACTAAAGACATTTCAATTTAAGTTAAGTATTGTACATTTCGAAGAACCACGGCCACGCGTCATCGGCTGCTTGTTTGCAAACTCATAATTTGGCTGTTTGCCGCGCACTGACGATGAACGATAAAAACTATTTATTGCTATTATTGATTTATGTTTTCCCATATAACCGGCTTTATGCGTTCTGTACACATTCGAGTGATTATTATACTTGATCTATAACGTCCATTCTATTCACATATTCTCAATAATGGTTTTAGAATTACATTTAATAGTTAGATACTATAGATATAAATATATAATACACAAGGCTTACACAAGAAATCGAATTAATCCTTTTATTTTCAAAAATAGATCTTGTGGTAGCAAATTGGATTTAATTTGTACTTTGGAGAGGTAAAACTAAAAACCAACAAAACATTAAAGAAAAATGAAAAATTTTACATTAAATCAGATTTTGACTAAAGTGATATTTTAATTTTATTATAATTCAAAAACAATTAACCAAAGTAAGTTGAAGTTTATAATACGAAATTCCTAATAAATTATCCATTTCCAAATAAAAAAATTACGAAATTTTACTATTTTAGTGTCAATATTTTTTTATAAAAATTAATTTAATTAAGAAATTATAAGAATTTTAATTTTAAAAAAATTCTCGAAAATCTCGAAAAATAATTGTAAAAAAAAATGTTTTGTAACAATTTTCTGATTATACCTACTTAAGATTTAAAAATTGAACTCATGGTTCATTATAAGTTTCTCAAACTATATAAAATAAATATTCAACTAGAAATAAAAATTAACTTTTGGACATTTTAAATCCAAATTTTTTTAATATTGGATAATCACTCATATAATAACTATCTTTCCAAATAATTTTTGATTTTTCTTGTAATTCAATAACAAATATTAACATAGATACTAATAAAACATATTTATATTATAATTTTCATACAATGATAAAATTTTTGTAATTCTTTAGTGCAAGGTTAAGTTATCGATTTTTAAACATGATAATTTTTTTAGTTTATTTTTCTATACATGTTGTTAAAACTGGGTCATAATTCTTGAAAATTGTATGCAAGATTACACAAAATATGGATTCAGGATTCAGGATTCAGGTGTTCCTAATACAGATAACATTGATCGTTTGAACCTAAACAAACTTGTCAGATATAATTGGTGTCGAAAGTAAAACTAATAGTGTTGCAAAAAAAAAAATGGGATCATTATCATGTAGCTAAATTGCCTATCTAAAACGCCGAGTTATTCTAATTTTAGGATCGAAATAATTAGAGGTCCATATTTCACGGATATTTAATGGATACACATTACACGTGTTTTTTTTTTTTAAAAAAAAGGTGTTAAAATCTGTGTGAATAAAATAGTTAAATACACGGGTAAAATATAAATGTTGAAATCCGTGTAGCCGTATATTTGCATTAGTATTTATAAATATAAAACTTATACTCGTCTTTTTAATTTTTTTTTAATTTCGATTCAAAAAACATATATATCAATTATAATATTAAACATTACAATACAATAGTTAGGTATATTATTACTTAACAGTACTAGGAAAAATGATCAAATAATAAAGATACATAATCAAATACATCATCTAAGTTTAATTTATACTATTGCATAATTCATTTTGAAACGATGCAATGTTTAATTATAAATAAATATATTATGATTATGAATTATGATACTCTACTACTATTATAGAGACAGGTGTCTAATTTTTATATTATGTCCTAAAAAAATGTAAGCCTGCTTGAATATGTTTTAGTATAAACAAACGCTAAAATTTAAGTTTAACATTCAAATAATATTTAACTTTCATAGTATTAAGTCTTAAATACCATAAATTACTAGAATATTAATGTATTTATATTTATTTAGTTCGTTTGAGCAGCAATTGTAAAATCAGATGTTAAAAATAAATTAAAATACATATAATTGTCATGCTGCTGATGTATATTTACTAAAAAACTATATAATAATTTCATATAAAAATAAATGTATAAAGAGAAAAATTGAACATATCTGGATAATGTGTTTTATTGTTGTATAATATTATAATATAAGATTATAAATTTTTTTAAAGTATTATTAGTAACTATACTATTACTTAGCGTCTTATAGTTAACAGTAAATTATTCACAAAAGTTTATCCATTGCTTGGGTTTTTGTTTTGTTTACTCTTACTGGTCGTATGCTAAATTAATCCGTCTAGTACTGATAAACTAATAAACACTATAGTTTAATTATTTTACATTTCATCCGAAACTTTAACTCTTACGACTGCCATGGTGTAAAATTTAAAATAAAAAAATGCCTTTTAATATAGATATTTTTTTTTTTATCTGTATTTAGCGTCTAGTAAATCTAATAGACATTTCGTCAAAAACGATTTTACGATATTTTTTTATTATTCATGATGAACAGGATATTTATTGACCTAACCGTTTTACAAGTATACTATAAATTATAATAATAACTCTATAATACACATATACAAATAGAACGAACTTGATTCGATACGACCACACTTATTTTTCGTAATATGTTTTTTTTCATCTGAAGTGCCGCCACTGGGTGACTTCCTCACTAACGCCTACTGATTCCTTCCCACATCAAATTTACTTATTATACGCTTTGTAATATATTTTGTACAGATTGTAAATATTCATATTTTAAATTTTAAATAAACTGTACTTTATGTAAGTACAACGAAAATATTGACTAAAAACAGGCCGTTTTCTTGACTTAGTAGGTGAAATGATATTTATTTTTAATATATTTTTCTTAGAGAGATTTACTATGGTGCTATTTTTATCAATGATTTTTAATAAATTTGTAATTGTAACAAAATGTTTGTAGTACTATACTTTTAACTTCTCGACTTATATACTACCTATTTAATCTATATTTTGTTATAAGAAAACACGATGGCTCACCCTTCAGTATATTATATACAAATAATATATATATTAATCTCTGTCCACTTCTCGAACAAGTGGTTGAAGGGTGTATGAGCTGAGTGGGCTGTCATTAAACGGATGATAATAAATTATACTTGCGAAGACACTTCCTTCTTTTGCCCATAAATATCAACCGGGTGTCTCTAGCCTTTAAATCACTTGTTCTAAAATAAATAGCGATATATCAAAAGATTAGATCGAACCTCTCTCACCCTCGCCATAACTATCTCTAATATAATGTTATTTTTTACATGTGATGTATAAAAAAAATAGTTTATGTGTTAAAAAATTGATCTACTAAGTCCCATTTTTTGTTTTATACCTGCGACTAAATTAAAAACTTTTCTAATTTTTATTTCTAATATATTAAAGTTTTAAATTTTTTCTTGAGTAAACCTTAATTTAACAAAAATATTTTTTGTTTTTATTTTCAAACTCTTGTTCATATAGTAAAACTTTTAATTTTTTTTTAAGCTGCTTATTTTCTCATCGTGTATATTATTTTTCCTTTATTGCTTTCTTTTCAAAAATAAATTAAGATGTATGTTTATAAAATAACAATTTTAATTCTAGACATTGGTTTGTTTTTATTATTATAAATACATTAAATAAAGTTGTATAAAATATTCACCCAGTCTTTTAAATACAAAATTTATCAATTTGGTTACTTCAAAATAATTAATAACTGATTTAATATTAAAAAATTTATGGTTTTTACATTTTGATATTACATAGATTTAAGATAAATATGTTTGATTAGATTATAAGATATATAATTAATAACTTGAGATAAAAATAATATATTTTTCTTTGAAACATTATACATTTTAAAATAAAGATTAATAAATATTTCAAAATTAATTTAACTTTATTTTTATTGTGCGCACAGATTTTACTAAATCAAAACTTAATAAAGATTTAAACAATTTTTTTATTGTACTCGAATGCATAAAAGTACTTTTTTTGTTATACTTATTGTAACAAAATTACAATAATTACATTTTTACTTTTTGACATGATTGCTAACAGTAACTATAAATACTTATTTTGATTGAATATTTAATTTCATCATTTAATATTATTAGCTTGATAAAACGTAAGGCATGTCAAAATTAATACATGTAAAAAGTATAAGTATTAAATATAAAGATATTTTATTATTTAATTTGTGGAAAATTAAATTTTAAAATGTATTTATTACATAAATATTTACGATGAGATGATATCACAATTTTTATACAGTGATTTATTTTTTTTAGAAATTCAGATTAATCATATTATTGTTTTTAATTGATTAATTATTATGACTTCTGAGCTTAATATATTTCATTATAATTGAGTTCACAGATTAGGTATCTTATGTTTATGATCAATTATGAACTTTTGTAACTCGAATCTTTATGTCAAATAACTTGATTAATAATATATTATGGTTAAAATAATTTCGACATCGATTAATTTTACATGATTGAATGTTCGTTTTAGATTTTGATTACACACTTTTACTCCAACACTGTTGTTGTGTATTTATGAAATTTCAGAAACAGTACAACTAAAACATAATTGAGAAAACAAACGCGTATATATATATATAGTAAATACTCTCGGCCCACGCGTATCAAAATTGTTACACAAATTGGTTTTTTTTAGGTCAAAAGCTTAAGTTATAAGTGTCAGATGTATTTGATTCGAAAAACAATAGAAACAAATTAAGTAATATAATATAATGGTTACCACATATTTGCGTTAACAATATTAGTATGTAATAATTTAATTATTTATAATAGTATTGTATTTAAATGCATTTATGACAATGGAAATGAACTTCGATAAGGAGAATGCATTCGTTTTCTTCAATACAATAGCTGATACCTATTATTGTTAAAAGAAAAAAAATATAATTGTAGTTTTTTTTTTTCATTGTGTGATATTTAAAAATATAGTTTGAGCTAAAACCAATTACTCATGATTTCATTATTCCACAAAGAAGAAAATAAAGGTTTCTTGAATTCAATTTTAGAATCTTTCATTTAAAAATTAACAAAATCATAACGGAAAATATTTTTAAATGCAGAATAAATTAATTTTGTGGTTTCAACATTAAATCAATTTAAATATTTCGTTTAAATTAGTGTTTATTTTATTTGTATACGTGTATTATTATTCTCCAACTGTAACCATATACAACAATGGCTGTAAATCGAATTATTAATTTCTTAGAAATTCAGTAAAAGTTATTGTTTATTCGACTATTATAATAATATAATTTATACAATGTATAATAATAATATGTATGTATACGTTTTAAAATTCTACATTGTAACATTGTATATTTGTTCTTAACTCTTTTAAATACAAATCCTATTACAAACACTAGCCATTGTATTGTCTTTTATTCTAATGGTTTTTGATTGCGTGATTTCGATTTTCTATGGTAGTCAGACGAATCTGAGTGTTACGAAAATAAGTTTATTTAAAACCTTCGGACGAATTTAAATTTTTAAAACACACTCCTGCAATTATACTACGACATTACAGTATTATATCAATCTATCTATGTCTACAGATCCATTTCTACTCTAAACACATATAAACCGATCTTTGTAGTTAACACGCTGACCTATCTATTCCTACTTGCTTACTGTTATTTTATGAAACATATACCTACGACCAATCATACATAATATGTATACACTTCTAAATATCTGTCACTCGTTAAACAAACTTTTTTGACCATATTTAAATAAATATTACCACGTGTTTGATTTATTATCCATAACGATTTGTTTTTCTTTTATTGGTCAATAGACGGTGTGTCTCAAAGGCAAATCTTCGATAAGACGATACAAGCCAATCAGTTGAACGTCGTAGAAGCCCACGGTATCCTTTTGTTCAGGACTGAAAAGGGTGCGTATGTTGTATATTATAATGAGGACAACAGCAATCGACGAGTAGTTGTCTTTATGAAACCAAGTCATTTTATCACCAGTCGAATAATGTCATTATTGTTTATGGTTATTAAACTTTGTTTTGTTTTACGGTTACAGGGCGTGACAGCAAGATATACGTGTTCAGACTGTCTGAGTTCGATGCGGACATACAAACGGAAGTAAAAAGCAAACCGGACCTCAAAGACCATAAACTAGAACGCACCAGGGGCTGCAGTATGTACGCGATTAGTAAACCCGGTGGTTCGAGGCTCAAAATGGTAAATATATTATAATTATTATTTTATCGTGACATTTCGGTTTCGTAAACAAGACATCGTCCTATTTGATTTCCGTAATTTCAAAATACTATTATGAATAGTAGATTTTTTCATAATCAAAATATTATGTATAGGTACTATTAGAAACGTAAAAGTATATAATATTTTATCATATTCCATGATTAATCAATGTGATAAATTACAATTCATACAGTATATTATTTGTATATGTATGATAACGCGTTTGTCTTACGTATTTTGAAATTTGAAACAACAATACATTTTTTTATTTTTGATAATTCAACAACTCATAAGTGTGACCGCTAACGTACAAACACTACAAACACATATAATAATAATACTGCTAATAGTATAAGTTTGGTTTTTGCGAGTATTTGACCCTACGATCAAATTACCAATGGTGGACGCGATTACCGTAAAAACGACAAACAGCGTTCGTCAAAACTTATAACGTATATTCACTATATAATATAATATGTTGTTTCTAAAACTATACATGAATATATGTACATATTTTTTCGGTGGAATTAATCTCAACATCCGAAGCAAAAACAACAACGGTTTTAATATTTATGTTGGTTAATTAAAAGTAAACATTTTTTTTTGTTTATGCCCGAACTATATTATGCATGCATTAATAAAACACTAACTAATATAAATTATGAGGTGGTAGTGTTTTACTGCGTTAACCGCACACTACAGGTTGTACTAGGTAAAATGCCACAGTGCCATAGGCACAATAAAGTGTGGACTTTGGGGGGTGCTTATTGCTTAGCATCATCAAATATTTTTTTATCACCGCCGCTCCATCTCAATCATCACTTGATTAATTATATACTAATACTAGCAGTGTATTAATTTCTATAATGCAATGAATAAAAAAATAAATTAAATTAAAATTAAAGTTTTTAAACTTAGAACTGTAAAAATATATTGAAAAATATTTTACAAATCTATATTAAAAAGTGAAGATATTATCTTATTATTATATTTGCTACTGAAGACAAGATAATTACTTTAATATGAATATTATTATTATTATTATTTATCTTTATTTTTTTTACTAATAATCTATTATTATTACTTATTAGTATAATTAAGGATAATTTAAATTACGTGATTTGTATCGTAAGCTTTATATAATTTTGGTTCCCTCAAAATGTAAGGTCCATACAGTTGTACCTATGCTACAGTCCGCCGTGTAATAGGTACTTAAGTTATAAATAATAGGTTGGCTACGGTAGGCACTCATTACAATTATCAAGTGCGTGAGCAGTCCGTATTATACATAATAATATTGGTGTGACCAGACATATGGGATTTTTCATTTATCCTCCATCTATTCATCACAAGTACGATGACAAATACAACTTTTAAATCGTCGGGTAAGTAAATATATAGTAAATAGTTATAGGTAACTAAGCTTTTTTGGAGTGTGTATAGTCTGGGATTAGTACCTATACGAGTAATTAACATATTAAAATGTACAAACCATGCAAACGTTTTATATCGTCATCACGTGACCCATAATACTACGCACTATTAAGTATTAAGTATACACATACATATTATTACACTGCACGTCATCGACGTTACAGCAAGTGACTATTCCTTTATTGTGGTGTTGAATGGGGTAATATGGTAGTCGGAAAGATGCCGAGAGGAATTTATACCGTATAGTTGCTGAAATTTTGACAGTGGAATGCTTATGTTGCTCGTATTACCTACACCATATATTATATAGTTCAGGTACATTATTATCGTATATCATAGGTAGACAGGTGGACAGGTGGTACTTGTCTGATATAATTTTTTATACATGTGTGTATATTATCCGTCATGGTTATAACCCGCCGCGTTTTGAACCTGAACTATCCACCACCTCGTAGGGGTCCTTATAATTTTGGTTTTCTGCCGACAGGTAATCTGTGTGAACCGCAAACTGACGCTGATGCAATGGAAACACTCGGCCGCCTGGACGGCTTGGTGTCCGGCCAGCGATACAGACACGGTCGAAGGATTTATGTATCTAAGGGTAAATATAATATTATGCTGCATAACTATATACTATATATACTATATTTATATTAATTATATTATTATATTTTATTATACATCGTAATTGTATATTGGTTTATATTATTATGTATATAAATTATAAATACAGGTAGGTAGATACACAGTATTAAAAATGTCGTCGGAATTTGGATATTTAAAAATTAATAATAATAACCAATAAGTTAAATAAACTTTGTTTTAAAATTTGTTGTTTAATTTTTTTTTAAGTTTTGTTGGTGCTCAAATATTATTTCAACTAATTATTTACATTTATATATAAATCGTTATTGAAGTTTATTAGTTAACGAGTACAAAGTTGAGATCAAAAAATTGATCTGGGAAGGAAATATTATCATACTTGTTCTCTATTTATTACAGATTAATACGATTTCAAACTCCCCCTATTTTGAAAAATTCTTATCAGGCCACTCAATTTTCACACAAGCGGCAGGCCAATAAAACAACAACTAGGTACTGAGTTGATTTTCTTTGCCAAAAGATCATTCTTAGCATTAACCCCAGGGATCCATTTATAACTATTGAGTTCTATAGGATACTACTCGTATATATCATTCAGTTAGATTTAAGATTTTGAGTGGACTAGATTTAAAATTGATTGGATTTATAAGTGATGACTTTTTTATAATTATTATCAATACTACGATGAACCTTTAAAAATAATAAAAACAACTTATCGACATAAATGTATGGGTTGTCAAGTCAATATCGGATAATTAACAAATTTAACTTTTTAATTTACACTATACATCTTTTCATTTTATTTTAAAACATTTATTACAACAATAAAAAACATACTATCCGCTCTTATTTTATAATTTCGTATCATTTTAATTGAAACTATAGAAATATAACACTATATCCATGTATAAATTTCATTTTATAGTACCTACCTATCTCTAATTTTTTAATTGAATACGCACGTTTCCTTTTCGGATATTATTTGCTTCGTGTTTTTAACTTTGGTCATGTTATTTTGTTAATTAATTTTTACAATTGTGGTATATCTAATATCTTGTGGACTTAATTAGGATTTTGTGATCACCACAAGTACGAAAACAAAATAAGGCACTTTGAGTTCCATATCCGTATGTATTATGATATAGTGAGACCTTGTACATTTTCAATCCACGACCTTATTTAGTGCCTCTAAAATGCTGATTGAGACATCGAGATACGTTAAAATAATAAATAGTAAATACACTGTATTATACACAACTAACCGGACACGTACCGTAGACCAATTTTCAAAGAGATTTTCTGTGTTTAAATGGACATAACTTTACTACATATCCTACTATGAAATAAATGGTAAATTATAGATAACTTTCTAAAGTTGTATAAAAAAAATTTCATTCATAATTATCATAAATAATAAAAATAAATAAATATTTATTGTTGTTTTTAAATATTGAGTAAAACGATGGATGTATTGGTTTTACGATACGTATTATTGTTTTATTATTGTGTTTATCATCTATAATAAATTAGTTAGTGCTTTTTGGATGAATGAAGGAGGGTTCAAAGAAAAAATTACAACCAGTAGGTACTTTTCAAAATTATGAAACAATAATTATATAGTAGGTAATATTAATATTATACGAGTATTATGAAAAAATTTTAGAAATAGAGGATGTCACACCATCATAGACGTAAATAGGGGGGGCTTGGGTGGGCTTAGCCCATCCTTCAGCCTCTCGAGCCCACCTAAATGAAATATGAATGTGTTAAACAAACAAGTTATTGAAATAATAAATTTTTGTTAACTATGGGCTCGAGCCCACTCAATTTAATAACTTTAGTTACGTCTATGCATACCATCTCTACTTAGAATCGTTAGTATACAATGCTTTATTATTGAATTTAAATTTAACATTATAAAATCCATTACAATCCATTATAATTATCTTACTCACTTAAGATTTACACTAACACCTACTGTATAGCAAAGCAAATTCTACGGTTCACGTTACATAATATTATACTAAATTCAAAATGAATTATCGTGGAATATAATGTTGTGTGATAAAAAATTATACTTTACTATATTTTTCTAATCAACGATTTATGATGGAACTTCACAGTTTAGATTTACTTTACCTTTGATTAATTCATATATATTAGTATATACCACTATTCTTCTACTGAAAGGATGGAGTAACCGAATTAAACTGGAGTGGTTTGGTTTTTCTATTTTTTTAAAAATGGAAGAATTAAAAAAGTGAACGATCGATAACACAATCATTATTTTCGTGTTATTCAGGAATTCCAAATCGCTGAACAGCCATCGATCATAACGCTGATTGAGTCGGCGGTCGGTGGTAATTCAGACACCTGTAGTATATGCGTCGGATACAAACATCAGTTCGACATCATCACCGATGGGTCGGGCACCGCCCAGAGGTTGTTTGCCGTTCAAGAAGGCACCAAAGCTCACCTTGTGTCGGCCACCGATCTCTACGAGGACGAGGAGCCCGAGTTGCTGTTATGCTATAACAGTAATGACTTTTTTTACCATTCACACATTTTTTTTAACACCCACCCAAATACGCTTACACTTACACTTACACTTACACTTACAAAAGTATAACGCCCATCAATTTTCTCAGTCGACGTTTTGATTTTGAAAAGCTCGTTTCAATCGTCACCAGGTTTTTATTTTTTGAGGGGTCTAAATAATTTTGAATACAATTTTTAGTTTTACTTTTGTACACGATTAATACTCAAAACTTTTTATTTTAAAAAATTTCGAGGGGGCATAAACATAGGGATACATATCTGGTTTCAATTAAATTTTATCAATTCGTTTTAATCCCCATACGAATATTGAAAATGGACTTTTACTAATATATTATATAATTTAGTTAAAAATCATCAACTGTATATAATATGTGTGTATTATAGGCGCGTGTCACTAAATATTTTTCTCGTACTAAAAATCTGAAAATTATTATAATTTATTTATAATTCATGTATTTTGTGGCCACAGCTGTCATTATTTTACGTATCTATTTTCTACAATAATCCCTCGCGACATATTAAATTGTCCACTATTAAATATCCATGCAATATACCTGTATCATAGATGTATAAAACATACTATGTTTCGTTTATACTATGCAATATTTCCAAACTTTATTCCTTGTCTTAACTTCAAGCCTTAATTTCAAATGTTCAATGTAATGGATACGTTATTAACGAAATAAATTTGATATGTTTTTATACGAGTAATGAGTGTACTATTATATTTTATACACAAAATTTTTTTAATGTTTACCATTATACATATGAAAGATATGCATATGAGTTTTAGTATAGGTTTTTTTCAGTCTCATTATTTAGCGGCGTAACTCGTTACCTTTAAAATTTGAACGCGTCTGCAAACACACATCTATTTATTTGGAAAAATTATTCCCCCCGGCGTGCGCCATATTTTTCAATTTAAAAAAAATAATATAAACTCGTTTAAACTTTATAATGATAAAATATAATTTATCCGAGGTGAGATATAGCGTGTCAATTACCAATCTCGCCTCTCGCCAAGCAACACAATTCATCCTGACCGTATCACGCACACGCCCCAGTCAAAAAAAACATCAATAAGACCTATAATACTGTAGATATATGTATAATATACTGCCTTTTTATAAAATTCAGAATAATCCATTTAATTAGATACTCTATTTTGTTCAATCTGACAGTTTAAATTATCATGGAATTTTCTACCATGTTTGCATACAGTGAATTTAAAAGGCTGAGGTGTTCCACAAATTATCACTGTTAGCAAGTCACAATACTCTCATACTCATTCAGTCATAGTTACTTCAAAATAAACTAATGAACAAAACCAAAACAATTCGTTCGATATTCAATATTTTCCGAACCGACATTTTTATAGTATATTTTCCTCTAAATAACAAAATAAAAATCATAAATTATAATTAAAAAAAAATGTTTTGTTATATTATTATCTTAAACTTTTATTTCTAAAATCACAAAAATTGACTGAGAAAATTAATATTTCCATTTAAATAGATGACTTTATACGGCTGTAAATACTATATTCATAAAACAGTTTTGTGTGGTTACATAGTATATATTATAATAATGTAATTTATTATGTTCGTCACACAAATATATAATATTATTATACTCTCACATAAACTAGTTTATTACGATTTAAGTCATTGTTCACAATAAACTTCATTATTTATGTTTTGATATCAAATTTAAAATACTTTTAAACTAGCCATCACATGCGACACACACACACACACATATGTACACACAAAATTACTATACACTCGTACACGTCACATAAACATTTAGATAATTCCACGTGTTTAAATTCATTACAAAAGGTTCTATAGATGATTTATTCACGTTTGAATTCTATTTAGTATACTAATATTGACTGTATAATGAGTTTATAATTAATTCCGCACATCGTGTTTTACAGACACTTGTCATTTTCAAAAACTCAGTGAGACAAACAATACCACCGAATTTGATTTCCATTGGAATTCCATTCCGAAGGACATAGGTAATTATAATAAATCATTTGTATGGTGAACTGTCTTTATAAGTGACGCGTCTAATTAAGCATAGTGGTTTGGCGTTTCAGTGAAAAGTCAAACTTTACAAGACAGCAAAATCGTTCTGTCAAGTTCTGTAGTTTGGACGTCTAACGGTTTTTATTTTTTTTTTTTATCTTTCTGACGTCACATTTCACGATTTCATTTTAACTACAAGCAAACTATTTTTTGTTACGTTTTATCAGTTAAGTAATATTATAGGTACATTTAAACACATGTAACATGTTTTAGATAAATATTATATTGATTATATTATATTCTATACGTCTCGTACATTATACACTATAATATAATCGTTTATGAATAATTTTCCATTTACAAAAACTTTCTTGTACAAAATCAAATTGCCGATTCATCTTGAGTCACACTAGTGCAGCAAGTTACTCATATGTCTAAGCTTTAATCTTGTAAATATCCTAAAAATATGATACACCAAATATTTTAATTTAACAAATTTAAATTATTGTAAGAAATTGTACTATTGTTCATATTGTTTAAACTCGCCGGAATGAGAAATTTTCTATGCATTTTGGTAACGCCAATTACGTACCTGTGTTACTAAATATTTAACATATAAATTATGGAGAAATTTACTATATAATATTACATAAAAATTAAATTATTCGTGTTTCCGCAGTGTGTTCTTTCCCTTACATCATAGCATTTACCACGGATACAATGGAAATCAGACTTATAATCAATGGCAATCTAGTTCAGACTATGGCTATGCCAAAACTAAAATTAATTTGTTCTAAGGTATCAAGTAATCAACAACATTAATTTTTTTAAATCAAATTTTAGAATTTTTTTTCTATAACGTTTTGTTATTGATAACTATTATTTAATTATTGTGTTTATTATTCTATAACATAGAATGATATATATTTTGCAACAACTGCTCCGGAATTTTTCCACGGGAAAATGGAGAGACTGCAAATGGACCAACAAAAGGCCGAACGAGAAAGCATGTCGCCGCCTGCTTCGCCACACTGTAAATATGATTATATTATACAATTAATACATACAATAACTCATACAGTTAATGATATAGACACTAAAGTTTTGGCATTAAATAAATTATATTAAAAAGGAAAAAATCAGAAAATTACTGATGTAGTAGTAATAGCCTATTATAGGCAATATAGGTAGGTAATATATATAATATTACCCATAAATTCCAATGCTTCAGTCGTTTGAATAAACGCTTTATTCAAAGATAGTTCAACCATACAGTATACGAATCATATTCAGACAAAACAAAAAAATTATCATATATCTAATATACAACCCATCTTAACCTACACTCTCAAGTTTTTCAACAAAAAATAATAAATAATTTCATAAGTTGTGTATATACAATTAATAAAAACGATGAACGAATAAATAAGACTTAAAATTGTCATTTTAACTATGGCTGGTAAAAGTAATGATGTACGAATCTTAAATAAAGAAAACCAAAGGTCGTGTAAGAAAACTTGAACTTTAACATCAAAGGTTAGGTAATACAGTAGCTGTGTACAGAACGTAATTCATCTCTCATATACCTTATTTAAATCACAAGTACCAAACCAGTATTTCTTTGTTCTTAAAATTGATTTAATATCACAGAACATATATATTATATATACAAATACAATGTTGTATTAACATTATTTGATCAATAACTAAAGACTCGCGACGACCGTAGGTCTTCGTTTCGAGGGTCTTGCGAAAATTCATTTCGATTTGTATTATACCCCATAAAAATTCAATTCAAAATTGATTTCAATTAATTTACAATATTTTGTATATTCTGTGAAATATTGTATTTAATGATTACGCTTTTTGATAAAATAAAAAACAATAACACATAATATAAACATTGAATTTAGAAATATTGTACAATTGTATACGTATAGAGGCCAAGACGTCATTAAACCGTTTCAACAATAATACACAATAAATATAAATGTATTTTATTTTAGTTATAATATGAAAATATTTTATTAGCATACCACCGTTTAACCATTAAAAATATATGTATTCCGTGTTCTACCGTCTCTTGATTAAAACCGACAATATGTATTAAAATACTATTACTTTGGGTACGTATTCGAGATTAAATTTTAAGTGTATTTAAGTATACATATTTTACGTGGTCCTTTTGTATTTTGTGTATCATAAAACGACAAAATAATCAACAGTAGGTAGTAAAAATAATAATTAATGTTTGAACAAGGATAAATTTTATTTACTGCACATAATATACATATTATGATTAAAAGCCTGTATTAGTTTGACTTCCAACTTTCCTATTTCAGCGATATCATATTTTCGAGAAAAATCATATTGTACTTGCACAATTGCTACATATTACATATATGGAGTTAAGTATAACCAAAATCTTAATTATATTAATTATTAAATTAAAATCAAAAATAAAGTGTTATTTAAATATTGCAATACTCACATTTCACATATAATAATATAATACATTATTATTATTATATAAAATACATCTTGGTAACGACGGTAAAAAAATTCAAAATATCAGACCACATTAGTTAAACTATCGAAAATGTATTTAATCGACGTGGCCTAAAAATAATTATTACAATAAAAGCAAATTGAATATACCTAATAAAAACACGTACATAATATGAACCATATGAGATTTCGATCGATTTTAGTTACTTAGAAAATGTCAAAGTGGAACTTAAACTTGACATTCTGAATGTAAAACAATAAAACTTGTTTGAACCGAATAATAAACTACTATGTCCAGAATTTTAATAGATAATTTCCATATAACGTATAGTGAAAACCTATGACTAACTTAACTTCCTAGTTTCTTTTTTTTTTGTTATTCTGTTACTCTTTGAAAATAATATATCAAGTATACAATAATAATAATACTAGCATAGGCGAATTTATATTATAAATTATAATATATACAGACACATGTCCGGGAAGAAGTTTAGGTGAATACGTGAATACTTTTTTTTTCGTAAACAAAGATTTATTCTACCGTCTTGGGACTACACATATTATGTAGACATGTAGTTCTGTAGTTCTAGGAAAATAAACCATAATATCTGAATACCAGAATATAGGTATTTGAATTTTAAGTTTAAAGATATTATATTTAGAGGTATTTATAATTCGGATTGTCTGAATGTTTGTAAAATTTCAAGTCGTGTATAATGATTAAATATTTAATAATTAAATAATAACATAATTAATCAATTATTTACTAAGATTAAACAAAAACTTCATATGAAAATCTGGTGCAGGACATGCATTCATACTAACTTTTTTTAAAACACTTTAGGCCACAGTCAAAAATAAAAATATAAGCAACGATATACCTAAGTGTTTTAAATCAGATTATTGAGTCATGTAATAATGCTTTATGATAATACATTTTTTTTTTATTACTTCGTGGTTTGTTATTAAATTGAAGTACGAGTATGTTGTTAAATTAAAATACCAAATAGAAAAATATAAATTAAGTGAACTATTTATTACTTTTATTTTATCATTATAATTTATAAACAAGGGTGTTCATAGAATAAATTCAATGTTTTATTTAGCTAGCTATATTACCTATAATATATACTTCGAGTGCTGTAATTTTACAGGTTAAATACTTAATTAATGGTATTTATATCACTTATACCAATACATTTATTTACCAAGTATAAATATCACTGGTAACCGCAAAACAAAATACAAATATAAATGCAATAAAAGAACATAATATAGTTAATAAAAAATAGTAATAATTGTGATATTTTCATAGTAATATAAGACATTATAAGGGACATTATAAAAATTACATAAATATTCTAAAATTTTTGAAATTCTACCGAATGTATATGTTTAGTTATGAGGTGAAGCAATGAGGGTGGCTATGGAAATGAATAATGTTAAAGGAAATAGAAGGAAAGGAAGACCGAAGAAAAAACGGTTAAATAGAATAATGAATGCTATGAAAATAGCTAGGTAGTGTGAATAATGAAGAGGTGGGTGACAGAGCACTATGGAGGTGTAAGACAATGGTAGCTAAATAGTTAAGAGAGAAGGTAAAGAAAAATAACAAAGGAAATATATCCCGCCTTGACCCTCCCCCACCCATCAAAAAAAAAAAAATGAAAAAAGGTGCCTATGATTGAGGGCAGATAATTATTTTAAATAGTATTTAAAAATGTTGACACCAACAATGAAAAAAAATATTTACCTAGGTAATTAAGCAGCTATGGCTATAGCCTATACATAGGCATTTATTTATTTACTTTATTTGTAATTTGTATGCCTGCTATTTGGTTAAAAAATTGTAGTACAATATGAAAAAAAAACAATTAATTAAATATAACTCATTACAATAGTTCAATCTTCAATATAATATAATGGGATAACCAAAAAAATACTTATGAAAATCCAAATTATCCTATTATCTGACAAATCCTAATCCATGAACCTCAATATACAACTGAATACTATATTTGGTTAGATATAACAATATTATATTGCTTGACTATTAATGCCCATAGAACGTAAATAATTTGTGACGTTCGAATTATAATTCCGGATGCTTTATGTTTTTAGTATCTCCGGAAACGAAACCGCTTCGCCTTTACCGGATACCTTTGAACGCGCTCACCGGCGTGGTAGGCCCGTACGACCGGAAGTGCGTCAACGAGGGTGACGACTCAAACGAAAACAAGACCGTTGAAAACCTCAAACTGTCGGAAAGCAAGTCCCGGACATCAGCGAGTAGGAGTTGTACAGCATCGCCGACGACTGGCCTGAATGCAACTAATCTGCTGCTGCACAAGACATAAAGTTCGTTCATTCGATTTGTTTGCGGTCGTTACTCGCAATATAAATACAAAAATACTTTAACGCGTACACCTACAAAATATAAAAAAAAAAAAAAAAAAAATTGTTGTTACGTACATCACTTGGTGGAATATTCAACCGGCCGTCCGCCATCGCCACTGATCGATCAACTGTATAGTTGTCCACAAACCAGGCAGGAAGGTTTTTTTTTTAATTTAACTAAAAAAAAAAAATTTCATTCCCAACACGGGGATACGGTTACCGTATACCCATATTATTATAATATACTATCACCGTGGAGAAGAAGTGCGTCATATATATCATAATGCGATGTCAATTCAAGTGCATTCGTGCCAAAATCGCTTAGATATGCAGTTTATTTAATAAAACTATTATTATTAAGATTATTATTATTATTATTAGCTATAAATATGATTATCTTATAATCCTTCTATGTTATATAATAATTATAAAATTATGCATTTACTATTTAAATTTAGAAAATACAAAACAACGCATAAAATAAATAAACATTTAGGTACCTACTGCATTTCATTACATGGAATCGTTGCGAATCACTGACTTACAAAAGGACTTAGTTCGATCTCTATACACTGCATACTTTCCAATACAGTGTATCAAAAATCCGCATTCTGATTATTATTTTACAATTTGAGAGTACCTATGTGATACATAGTAACATTTTTTAACACACAATACTTTATTCAGATAAGTACTCTATCTCTTTATTAGAGTTAAAACCTTAAAATATTGACTTAGTTTTGAATTTTCTCTTTTAGTAGGTATTTTTAAATATACAAAATTCATGAATATTCTAGAGATCTCTTTATTTATACCATACATTAAATTTATCAACCATTATTCTTAATTCTAAAAACGTGATCAGATATATTTATTTATTTTTTTTTTTTGTTTTGTTTAATTTATGATTGGAATACTGATAAAATTGTAAAGGATGTACTATAATTAACGTGTTAAAAGTAAAATTCAACAAATTATAGCGCATCTCCAATGATCTTATTTAAAAAATATACTTACCTAATATTTTCTGGTTTAAACAGTAGTCCCACATATCAAAACAAAACAAAAAATGTTAAAATATTCAATACAAAAATATTAGATATATTAAATAAAACGAATATACTTAACACTAAAGTAGTTGTGTGTAGGATGTTAATCACGGTGAGTTTCGCATGTTAAAAATAACCATCCCTTACGTATATATTGTTATACATACCTCATAAAATTAGGTATATTATAATTACATTCCGTTATTTATATTGTACTGTAGATATAATATTATGAAGAGAAACACAAATTTTTTATTTTTTTTTTAATTAAATAATAATTGAATATAAATAATATAGTATTATCTTATTTGGTTTAATAATTAATATTAAATTTAATTATTTATTATTGCCATCATTAAATCGTTTTATCACCAAATTACTCGACAGAGGGCCGCGAATACCTACTATAATAATAATATTATTATTTATATAATAACACATACAATTACTATTAAATAAAAAAATACAATGATATTTAATAAAATTAATTTTGGATTTGAGACAATTTTCTGTACATAATATAGAGATCTGCTCGCGAATATTGGCAACGTTTATTGTTTGACTCGGACTCGCCGTTAATTTTTTCGTTAAAGTGCGCATGTGGTTGAAAATATTTAATATCCGTGCTCAATATTTTTTAATTCTCAGGTACTCAAAAAATACTATCTTTTACGTGTTTTGAATTTTTTAATATAAAGGTACCAAACGTGTGTTTTCAAGATAATTCTTTAAAACATAAGTTTCATACGATGGAATCACCTACTGTTATACTTTTATCTTGTATGAAAACTTTTCTGTGCTCTGACTTCCGGCGCCCAATTTCATAACAACACGCGAACATATTAATATTAATTCCAGTAGAAATAAATTTTTGATGTCGCATAAGGTTAAACAGTTAATATCTTTATCGCACTCGACGTCGACAGAATCTAATTGATTGTATACTTAACACTGTGCACGTACATTTTGAACACTGTTATCTTTTCCTCATAATCGTACCTTGGTGATTACAAGTTACAACTTTGAACTTACCCAAACCTATTATTTTGTCTTCCAAAAACGTAATTCACTTCTGATCGATTTTACAACGAAACTCGTATTCGAAAAACAATATAATCACTCATATACATCTATGGGATATAATAAGCATTCGAAATCTCATCTAAATAAAAAATCACATCGTTATTATACTACATAATATACTTTCATCGAAAATTAATACGAAATCAACAAAGACTCTATGTGGTACTGTTGTAAATAACGTGATTATGTTTTCGTGATCACAGTTATTATAATTATTTTCAACACCTCACGCGTCCGAGGGAGATCGATCGATCCTCCGCCCCTTCTATTTCCTTTACAACACCATCGTGGTTTCAAAACATACGCCGCACCTGAACATTCCCGAGGCAGTCCCTGTATCCAAACACTGATATTTAAATATCAAATATTTCGCAAGCTACTTACACACAACTATCGAGCTGTGGATTTAGGCAGAATCGCTATCGTACCTCTGTTTACTCGTTCACGTTCATATATTATCGTCAGAGGTTTGTTATTCTGATTAAAAATACGAAAACCCACCAAAATTACATACATTATAATTCTACCTATGTTGAGATAATTTATTTTCGTCTGACTGAATTATTATTATTATTATGCAATGCATATATTATATTATTATAATACTTAACAAAACTCTACAGGTATACAGGTACTTTCTATATTATAAAATTATATATTTATATATTACTATATGACGGACACTTGTAAATCGCATATTATTATTTACGCGGTCATCGTATATAAAATACTACGTTTCGTTTAGGATTATAATTAATCTATATAAACTGCAGTAACCGTATACGCCGTACATGCAAAGAGTAGACTGTGGATTGAGCCCATGCCCAAAATTTTAGACCTTTTCCCTTTTTTCTTGTCAAAAACCAAAACACATCGATTCGAGTTTTTCGCAAACAGTCTTTTTTTAACAGAAACCGAATGCCCGTTAAAGTAAAATTTTGAGTAAATACCCAATAAAATATAATAGGTACATCAATATGGTCCTTAAAATTCGGCGTCGCCCTTCTACCACAACAGTTCTGCAGAATTTCTGCGACGGCGATACCAGAGAAACTGCAATCAGGTAGATACCTGAATTGCGTATAAATTATTATATAGGGACAATAAAACTATTGACCCACATAATCCAGCCACTTTTAAAGACGTTTAATAATATTATTATGATTCCGCATAAAATCATGGCTTTTCCGTTTGATGGATTAAAAGGATAAAATACGGTTTTATCCGACGAAATCAGACAACATAAATCACGTGTCATGCGTGTGTCCACATTGTTTAATTGGCATACGTTTCTAAAATTTAGAATTTCTCTACCTGGGTACTTATTCCATTTCTTGAAATCAACTTTTGACAGATAATCATTGTACCTAATACACGTTCGACACAGAAAGCCGTATCCTTCGTACTCCACACAGGGTGAAACCTATGTAAATTTTTACCTTAAGGATTTCTATAATTTTTTTTTTTTTTAATGTTTAAAGTTACCTATATATATATTATACTAATTACTAATATTATGTGAATATTTTCACGATTTATGCATTGTTATTCTGTCGGTGACATATCCGTCGAGTACAGCGCATTGGTCGAAACTTTATATATTTTATATTATAATGATTATTATTAATTATTAAATATTATTAGTTTATAAAAGAAAATCTATCTTTCCAGTTATAGAGTTGGGAACGGGTCCTGGTATAAAAAATATAAAATATAGTTATTATTATTATATAATATGTATATGTATATGTGTGACAAAATTATCATATCGTTTTTCTTGTAAGTATAATTATGGCCGTATAAGTACTTATAAGTTATAACCTAACCTATCAAGTAGAATTTAGTGATACGTTTATTATGCAGTGTCAATAGAAATGCGAATGATACAATATCGAAAGCTAAAATATATTAAATTAAAACCATTAAAATTTAATAAACGAGCATATCATCTCATCGAGTGGCAATGCATAAATTATATTTCGGATTTATCACATTAATTTTTTTTTAGTGGAATATTCCAATACCGGTAAATATACATTTACTAATTATATTAATTTATTATTTTCCCGACCTATTTCAAATTATATTTGATGATATTTGACAATATACATAGAGTGATAAACTGATAACCATTAACACCCGTAACCCTCTACCATTATAGCCTTTAATAGTGCATTTATTCCAATTCTTTTTTTTATCATATTTAAATAGGTATAGGTAACCTATAAAAGTGCCATATTTTTAATTATTTAGATTTATTGTATTATATAAGAAATAGTGTCTTGTGTTAAAACAAACTATTTTTTTTTTATGTGAGAATCAATTTTTTTTACTACAAAGTGAATATCAATATACAATAAGAATAGTGATTCTCGTATAGAAAAAAAAGAAGTTTGTATCGCGACATGGAGAAATTTCTAAATTGTATACAAATATATCTATTTGAAAATATGGTATGAAAATATGATAAAAGTAGTCCAAAATCCCTAAATTCCTTAAATTACCTAATTTATTATTAAAGAAATAATGAGCATGCTTGCCCACAATCTATTCACATACGATGTGTGATTATCACGTCATGTAAAGTCTCGTAACCTTTTAAATATTTTGCCGGTAAAATGGGTACCTTCCTTCCTCTATAATAATTGATCTGTCTAATCCTTGCAGCAGCCACTCGACGTCATGAAATTTTAGATATTATTGTAACCGATGTGTATTTTCGACTTATTGTGTGTTTACATGTTTAGGGATAATATAAGATTTATTATATGTTATATTTTAATCAAAATCAATGTCAATTTTTTCCATATTAGACTATTATAGTGTTATTACTGTTATTATTATAAATAGTTTTACATATTTTACTTATATTATATTCCGATATATGGTTATTTTTTTTTTCATTCGACGATACTGTCTATCTCGAACCGATGTTTGTTACCATAAACGTTTTCTATGATTTGTAAATCGGCGCTAACCAATATGACCTGCGTCGTACAGCATATAAATTATAATCGTTATTAAAATGCAAAAGAATAATTATTTATATCAGTTGTTATTTTGAGTTGTGTCGTACCGTTGTACCTATAAAAGTTGTTTCATGTTCATGTACTTTATTGAATAATATGATTTATTTACATTTTATTTACCATGTTATCAAATACGATACCAATTATCAAGATAAGATTAGGTAACTTATATTATATATAATATTATAATAATTATAACACTATTATAAATTTATAATTTATCATACATTACATTATAATAATATATATGTGTATATATACATATACATAAGTAAATATTGTACTAATATTATTATTAAAAATAAATTTCAAAAGCGGTTATATTTATTACTGAAATATTGACCAGTTGATTTTATACGTGTTTTGAACACGTTAACTGCGCCCGAATAAATTGTGATTGATCATCTTTTCTTATTTTTTTGCTAAACGTAACATATGATCATCATCTATACTTATAGCTCAAAAATACGAGTTTAATAGATATTTGTCTCATAAAAATGTTGCGTTCGTTTCAAAATAGGTGTGCACTATGCAGGACATCTCTAAATCGAACAACTATCTGGTAAATTGTAGAAGGTCTACTTATATCAAAATATGTCAAGTGAACTCCGAAAACAACAAATTTCGCGAAGTGCGCGTAATCGCGCGGATTACAAAACCGTGTCGACGGGTAAGTAACAGAAACGGCGTACCTGCAGGAGGCACCTTGATTTTTAAGATTTGAAGGGGTGCCAAAACCCGAAAATGCTGTATCGTGATGGAACGGATATTGTAACAACGCAGAACGCTAGTTTGACAGCCGAGCGAATTCATTACGCAACGTCACCGCCCGTTTCTCAATAAATTGATTTAAGTACCGAAAAGTAATAAATAAAGTATTTACATTAGAGTATTTTGGGTTAAGTTAAAAATAAAATGTAGGTAGCGACTTGATTTACGATAAAAATTTCGTAAGGCCTTATGGGCTTTGAACGAATTCGTCGTAGCAGATACTGCTGTTACTGATTCTTGTTATTAGACGACTACAAACATGTACAATACTAAGAATAGAAATAAAAAAAAACAACAACAAATATAGAAATAATATAAATACAATGATTTGCAACAATTATACCACATAATTGTCCTGATATTTATATATATTTATATAGGCGTAAAGGTATGCAACTCCTTTTATCTCTTGATATTATTTCAGAACGCAGTCGTTTTCGAAATTAAAAGTTATAAAATCACATCTCATATTTCATAATCTCTTCGTCGCAACGAACACTAAATAGTTTATCGTATTAAAGTATTAAACCATTTACAGTGAACACTTAACATTACCCAGAGGACACCACGAGGTTAGGCCACTATCACTGTCCTCGTAATTTTTAAAAATCGATTTCATGATTATGATTTACACTTTTTTCTGTAATATTACTGCTTTCTTTCATATAGTTTTCCAAAATACTTTACACGGTTATACACTACATCGCCACTTTATTTCACCTGAAAACACTATTTGCGTTTTAATTTTCGTAAATTATAATTCAATTTTCTTTCTGGCTTAATACAATTGCAATTCGTACATCCATGTTGCCGTGTCTCGTGTGGTGCGAAGAAGACGTATTAATAGTAATCGTGATATACGTAGTCATTAATATCGCGGCTTACAACATAAAAAATAAAGCGACAGACGTTCAGTTTATTACACCAATAAATGCACAAGTATTTAAAACAGATATCGATGAATTCAAGGTCACTGAAATATCGTGGGTGCAATTTTAATTTACCAAATAAAAATTTATACCCGATAATTAATAACTGGGCGCAATTTAGAATTTACTATACTACTTTTATTTTTTACTATCTGCTCACTGTGGGCAAAATTTACAATCGACCTAATATACTGCAAACTATCATTTTAAGTCAGCATAGCATTATAATTATGAAAAATTAAATATTTAAATCTTGTCTTTTTCTTATATAGTAAATACTTGTAATACTTGATTATGAATATATTATTATCAATATGTGAAATTAATAGTTAACAAGATGGAAAAAAAACAAAAAATAAGTGAAAAACGTTTAATTAAAAAACTGGTATAGATTTCAAAGCTAATCCGGATAATGTCAATAATGATCCAAAGTTCCAAAGCAAAAAAATATATCATAAGTTTGTTACAAGTACCTCATAATTTTTTTTTAAGATATAGGTATTTTTCATAATTTTTTATCTTCAAATCATTTAATTACTAAATAATAATTTTGAAACTTATCATAAATTATTTTTAGAAGCATTAGTAATAAGACAAATTTTTATTTTAAATGAAATTTGAAGATAATCGAGTTTAAATCACAAAACAAAAAATACAAACATCTTTTACTTGGGTAAATGAAAAATTTTAAAACTAAAATTTAGGAACTAAATATTTTTGTACATTTGGTGATAATTACCTATTTTGTATATTGGGCCGTTTTTTTTTCTGCAAAACAGTGAGCCGTTTGGGTCCAGACCGCCGTTAGAGGCGTCTAACTATAACGTGCGATGTGGTGATATGATTTAAAGTTTAAACTATTTTATTAATAATTATTTATTTGTATGTTTACATTAATCAAATAAAAATTTCGTCACGAAAAAAATAAATAATACAGAACAAAGTCATGACAATCGGTACTACATTAGAATTTGATGACATTTTAAATAATCTAAACAATTTTTCTAACTTAGTCAAGAATAGAGTATTTTAAATGCATATAAAAAAATTTGAAAACATCGTTAGGTATAATTAATCGTTTGGTAAATAATTTATACAAAAATTAGTTTCTGTTTTAATATAATTATTGATTTTATTTAAAAAAATATTTAACAGAAATATTGACAATATTTTTTATTTATATTTTTGTAGTACATAAGTGAAATATGAACAATTTTTTTTATAATGAAAGTTCGACTCAATAATCAATTATGTTACTTTGGGTAGACAAAGATTCAAAAGTCTAAATATATCCCATACCTCCATTAAAAGAATTCTTGTTTATATCAATATTTCTGTTCAATTGTCAGCAACAATTTTGTCTTTCAAAAAAGGCTTTTTCAAATGCTTAGTTGGCATTCGGCGGATTATAAGGATTTAGAATGATAAATTTTAATCTGTGGGCACGATTTTGGAATATTTTATGATGAATTTTAGATACTTAATTTAACTACTAATTTATAAAATGTAATAATAATTTTAAATTAATTGAGTTTTTTGAGGAAGCAGTTAAATTACATATTTTTCTATGAAACTAATAATTTGGTGATGTACGTAAAAAGTAATAAAATAAAATAAAGACATAGTTGCAAAATTTAATTTATTGATATAATTACACATAATAAATAATAATAGAGTACTAGGACACAGCCTTTAAATAATATATTCAAACTATCAGTTTTCACCCAATGAATATGAATATATAACATTAATAACACTATAATATTCAAGTGTATAACACATTATGCACAGTTAAAATTAAACAACAATCATTAATAGTATATCATATTAATATTAATTTGAATCATATTTGACAATTAGCAATATGTACATTGTACATGTATTGTAAAAAAATAATTTTATTATAATTCTATTTAGTAATAAGTATAATGAATTTAACAATAGTCTAAGACTTAATAAATTAATAAAACATTTTTATCATGGTATTTTATAAACGACATTCGATTAAATCGATTGATGTTTCATCAAAGCATTGAACTACTTTCTGTTTCGTTTCCGTTTTCTGAGCTTTCATAACTGTTGGAGACATCATAACACATTTCCTGTAGTTCTTTTATAATTACATTTTTATACTGTGGCGATTTATTATCAATGGAAATCACTATTTCGGAATTCTTCATTTGTGAATTGGTCCGTCGGGGCGGCTTATTGTGAACATTGGTGTGCTTGAGCATATCATTCTTTTGTGTAAAACCGCGTCCGCAAATTGGACATTTATAGGGTCTTTCACCGGTGTGTGTACGCATGTGAACACGCACTTTTTCGGGTCGCCCAAAGCGCTTTAAGCAGATCTCACATTGGAATGGCTTCACTGGTGCGTGTACCATTTCATGCTGGCGTAAGTTTGCTAAACAACGAAACGTAGCATTACACTGCTTACATCCAAATGGACGTTCACCTGTATGAATACGCCTGTGAGTGTCACGTGTCAATTTTGAATTGAATCCTTTACCACAGAATTCGCAGTGATGAGTGGTCTCTCCTGTATGCGTTCGTTCGTGATACTGTTTTGATGAAATCTACAACAATGTTATTTAAAATAATATTATTATGCTCTAAATTCTAAAATATTATATTTTAAATAATAATGCATAATGTATCTGGATTTGAGGTATAATACACTAATAATAACGCGTGATAGGTTATATATCCAGTTACATATTATAAGTTACAATATAACACATACGCAGTAATTATATTTATAAATCATATAACTCTTAATTTCCCCAAATAGAAATATTGAAACAATAAGTTATACACGTGCCCTTAAAAACTAAAAATTATTTATCTCTTTTAACTTTTGAGTTATTGTTTCAAAGTCCTATAGGTATATTATTACCAATATAATATAGTATATTCAATTAATACAACTTGGTAATAATTATGCCAGATCTTTGGAAATTGTATATCATTTTTAATCTAATGCTAGACAAGTATTAAAAAATTCCAATCAACTACGTAGTGGTTGATTCCTTATTGTTCGTGATAAAATAACATTAGAACGTATAAACTACTTCATAATGCGTATGCAGATATTGACCGTAAAAAAACAAGAATGAATCACGTATCTAGCGGTTTTCTATGTAATTTATGTTTTCTCGTAAAACAAAGTAGGTGCAAAAAATAAAGTTTTGGGTCACACCAACGTAATTAGGCGAACCATCGAGCACAGCATTTTATCTAGGTTGTTTATAAAGAACCCGTTTAATAACAATAGATTGTGCTAAATCTATAAATTATATTTTAATTTATTATTTTGTTTTAAATACTTTAGGAATAAACATACTCATGAGTCATGACCATGCTCAACTAATGAAAATTATAAATGTTTTCAAAGATATAGATAAGAAAATATTGATTAATTTGTATTTGGGTTTTACTAAAATTTTTATTTAGAACTAAACTGTTAATTTTAAATGTAAAATAACTCTCCTATCTTATGTTATTGATACTTATATAAATGCTGTAAAAATACGCAATATATGCCCAACACAATTACATTCCTCAATTTTGTTAAGGTAAAATATATCTTCGGTGTGTTTAGTTTATTGTTAGAGAAACAGTTTTTTTTAAGAAATAACCAACGGCATTGGGGCAATTGGATTTTACATATGTATGTAGCATGTTTTGTTCAGAGGTAGCGGAATTCTGAAATATTTATGGGAAACAAATTATTTCTAAAACGGTAATTCATCTAAAAGGGGTTAATAAAGATAATAATATAGATGTTTTAGATTATTTTATTAAATCAAATAGTTCTATATATGTATATTATATATATCCAGTGTCGGCTTGGGGTATAAAAGGCCTAGGCAGGGTTTTTTTTAGGGCCTCAATTTTTAGTCAAAATTTATCTAAGATTGAGTTTAAATTTTGAAAGTCATGTTTTGTGATATCTTACATACATATAAAATATATACATTAT